>CAJVPP010001066.1:0-23116 GCA_910592005.1 Funneliformis mosseae | reverse complement strand
TCTGGAAAATTTAAGGGGTAGTTATATAATAGTTTTGGACGATCTCGGGCGGTCGGATACTTATGACCGCTACTGTAATATTATATAATAAGATAGATTTTTAGAATAGGAAATTATTCAGATAATACTTAAAAATGAATATGATGTTATTATTATAGAATATTCAAAATATGTAAAATTAGAATAATTTTTTGAGAATCATTTATAAGGCAATTTAACTAAAAAACCAATTAATTGGTAGAAATTAATTGCAAGATAATATCCTGTATTAAGTATAATTGCTCCTTAAAGTGTTATCAATATTAGTAACTTTTAGTAACTAGTAAATATATTAATTAGTATTTAGATTTATTCATAACAGATTATTAAATAGAATGTTAGATCAAAAAGTTTGAAAAATATGTTTATTTTTATTAAAATATAAAGATTATGAGAGAAATTAAAATGAAAAAAAAAGAAATATAACAAGTGAATTAGAAAATATTGAAATAGATAAAGATAATAATGATCAATTTTATAATTTTTTATAGATGATTTTGATGTAAATGAATTAGATATTGAAAGTAATAATAATGATATTTGATAAATAAATAAATAAATATATAACATTTATATGTTTTATATATTATATAATTTTAATTTTCTTAAATTTAGTCAAAGTTAAGTTAATGTCAGCCTACTAATAAAATGTAACTTATATTACATGTTAGTAATTTATCATAAGTTACATTGATAAGTTAATAAATTTATTTTTAGTAATAATTTTATTTTCTTTTTAATAATAGTGAAGCAATCAGTTTCAAATTGTAAATATATTTTTTAGTTTTGATTTTTTTGACAAATTTATATTTAGTATGATACAAGAAGTCTATACTTAACAATATAAATGTAACACTTAAAAATCTTTCAACTCTTTAAAAAAAAATAAAATTTAGAAAAATAAACTGGTAAATTTATTCTTTGAAATAAACTCTATTAAATTACCAGTCAGTTTTTCAAAATAAGTTCTATATAAAAAGTTATAGACATTTAAAATTAGATAATTTTCATATGATCTTTTTGAATTTGAAATATATATTATTAATTGGAATTTATGATAATTCGAGCCAGCATTATGGTAATTAATTATAATATCAGCTCAAATTATTGTAATTTTAAAATAATACAAAAAAAATGTAAATATCTCATTTTTTATTAGTCAATTACTAATCATATAATATAAAATTCATAAAAAATTTTAAAACATTGTTGAGTTAAGACTTCCAGTACTATAATAACTTTATTTTCTTTTTAGTAGCAGTATAAGTATTAGCTTCAAATTGTAAATATGTTTTTTAAAGTTTTAATTTTTTTGATAGATTTATACTTAGTAATAATTTTATTTTTTTTTTAACAGCAATAGAAGTTTCAGAGTCATCTACTCAAATTGGTAAATACAAACTTTCTTTAAAAGTTTTAATATTTTGACAAATTTATATTTAATAATAACTGTATTTTCTTTTTGATAGCAGAAAATTGTAAATATAAATATTCTTTAATAACTCTATATTTTTAACAATTTATTTTGACAAATTTATATTTACTAATTATTCTATTATCTTTTTATCAGAATTATTTTATTTTTTTTTATTTTTTTTTTATTTTTATATATATTACTTTTTTTTTCCTTTTTCGCTTTTTTTTCTATTTTTTTCAAATATTTTTTTTTATTTCTTTTTTGTTTTAAGCAATGAGACTCTAAATACTTTAAGTTTACACATTTATTTTAAGTAACAAAATCCAATTTGTATTAATTATTAGTTAGAGACTCAAATTTTTTTGAGCTGTTAAGGTAATGACGTTCTTATTATACAACCTGAATATTATTTATAATAATAGTAGCAAACAAGTACTAATTTTATAAATTATAACAAATCATTAATTCTTTTATTTTTAGAATAATTCAATTGCAAAAAATATTAATTTATTAAAAAACAAAATTCTCTTAATAAAAGTATATTAATTTTGTTGTAAAAATTCTATAATTTTAATATAATAAAATATAATTTTTTTTTATTATTTTACATTTATCTTGAATAACAGATCCAGTTTATATCAAATATTAATTAGAGACTTAAATTTTTCTCATTGTGTAATCTGAGTACTATTTATAATAATAGTAGTAAACAAGTACAAATTTTATAAATTACAACAAATCCATTAATTTTTTTATTTTTAGTAAAAATCAATCACAAAGAAATATTAATTTATTAAAAAATGTATAATTTTATTGTAAAAATCTTATAATTTTTAATGTAAAAACCTTATAATTTTTAATGTAATAAAATATAATTTTTTTTTATTATTTTTATATATCATTTTTTATAAAAAAATTGCTAAAAAAAATTTTTTACAAAATATAAAGAAATGTGATACAAAATTTCAAAAAATATATATAAAACTTATTTATAATAATAAAAAACATATGCAAATTTTTTATAGAGGTTATACAAATATAAATAAGCTTTATTTATCTGATCAACAGAGAAATTTTCTACTATATCAAACTATATAGAAGTCTCATTTATATTGAGAATATTAGATAATTTAAAGGAATTTTTATCTTAAGACAATAATAAATTATTTAAAGATTTTTAATAATTCATTAGTTGTGAAAGAAGCTTTTGTGAGATTTTAATATGCTATCACTAAAAAAGCTTAAACCTTTTTATAATCTAAATAACTAATGATTTGATGTTTTAAAATCTTTTAAATCTTCATAAAAATTTATTATATCAAGCTCCTTTAAAATTTTTATTATTTTAACTCGTATAATTGTATAAGAAATATCTAATTTCTGCTTTTTTTACTCAATAATCTAATTATACAATTATATAACTTTTTTTTAACTTTAGGATAAAAATAGTTTGTCTAGAATTAACTCGCTTTTTATTTGTTTAATTCAATTACTCAATTTTACTTGCTTTTACCTAATGACAAACTATACTGCTAGCAAAAAAATTTTTTGCTACTTTATTTTTTTTATTCTCCTTTATATAAGCAACCACTTATTTTTTTTATTTAATAAAATATAAATTATAATTATGTTTAATAGTTTTAGGTCTAACAACATTTTTTTTGTTTAACAGCTTTTTTTTTATATTTTTGTGACAGGGAATTGTATTTTTAAATAAGTTTTAAACAGATTTTGTGATAAAATTTTAGTTCATATTTTTGTGATAAATTTGCATTATATCATATGAATGATATAATATATTTTTTAAAAAAGTATCCAAAATTAAGCACCTTATAGTAAAAAAAGAAATGCTTAATTTTAGAATAGTATAGTAATTCAAAATATATCTTTTAAAGAAATATATTATAAAATAAAGAAAATAACTAATTTTTCTAATTTTAAAAAATTAAACTAAGAAAGAATAGTTTGTAACTAAATAAAAAAGTAATTAAATATATTTGATGTGTCTATTCTATTACAATAAAAATTAATCTATAGATTATTAAATAAATTTATATTATTTTAAATAAAATAACTAACCTTTTGAAATCTCAGAATATTTTTGCTAATTGATTTCTTATGTGTAAATTTTGTTCATATAAAAAATCAAACTTATTATTGCTCTGTTATAATATTATTTAATAAAGTTAACTTAATTTATTATTATTCAAAAATATTTATAAGTATAATAATATGAGTGTTTCTTAAAACTCAAGATTAAGAATGAATTTACATTAAGGTTCTTCGCAATAATACATTAATGTGTTACTTTTATTTTAATTATTATTCTGCTTTTATTATTGAATTTTTTAAATAATATATATAATATTTATAATAAAGTAACTCTCCTTTATATAATAAATTTTTACTTTAGGTAATATGTTATTTTAGATTTTTTTTGAAAATAAGCTATCATATTTAACGCACTTTAAGCTTTTATTATTTTTATCTATATAATTTATTTATTAGGTATTAGTTTTTATTGAAACTAACTACTTTAATATAGGATTAAGTAATATGTTATTTTTGTGTTTAATTCTAAAACATTTAAAAAAATTTTAACGATAAATATATATAATGCAATGAGTTTACCTTTTCTGATTTTTGTTATATATTAAAATTTGATTAATTCTGATTGGCTAAATTTAGGATGATTCATATGGGAGGGTTTCTAGAAAAATCAAATTCTGTGAAATTTTTAACTTAAATTAAGAGCTTAATACATTTTAATCTAATAATATCAAAAACTAAAATGCAATAAAAATCTCAATTTTGTTAAAAAATTCTCAAAACCTGATTTTTCTAGCAATCAACCCATATACTATTCTATAGTATTTACTTATAAATATCTAACTAATAATATTTATATTATATGTTAAAATAATAATTTTATATTTTTTATAAAATTTCAATTTTTAATAAAAATATTTGATTTTTAATATTTATTTTATATTTATTAAATAAATTTATTAATTATATTTTTTAAAAATTTTAGATTAATTATATTTATACTAATAGAAATTATAATGAAATAATTATAAGTTATTATGTAATACTAATTATTTATTAATAATATATAGTAAAATTTAATATAACAAAACTATTTATTCTAGTTAAAATATTTAGTATATTCTAATATAACAAATATTTTAATATATTAGTATTATAAAAAATTTGGTATTTATAAATAATATAATAATTGTAAAAAAATAATAGAAATGTTAAAAATATTAAAAATAATTATTATATCAATTATTTATATTATATTAAATATATATATGATACTGAAAGTCTTAACCCAATAATGTTTCAAAATTTTTTGTGAATTTTATATTACGTAATTAGTAATTAACTAATGAAAAATGCGATATTAATCATTTTTTTTATGTATCATTTAAAATTACAATAATTTGAGTTGATATTATGATTAATCACCATAATGCCTGCTCAAATTATCATAAATTTTAATCAATAATATATGTTTTAAATTCAGAAAAATTATATGAAAATTATCCAATTTTAAATGCTTATAACTTTTTATATAGAACTTATTTTGAAAAACTGATTGGTAATTTAATAGAGATTATCTTAAAGAATAAAGTTACCAGTTTATTTTTTTAAATTATGCTTTTTTAAAGAATTAAAAGATTTTTAAGTATTACATTTATATTGTTGAGTATAGACTTCCTGTGTCATACTAAAATAATTAAATTATTATATATAATTAATAAATTAATTATAATAATTATTTTTATTTTATTAATTATTTTATTATATTAATTATACTTATTATTTTTATTTTATATAAAAAAGTTAATATTTAGAATTGTTTATAAAATTATAAAAATTTATCTTTAAAGAATAAGATTGACAAATTTTAAGAAAAGATCTATAAATTTTTAAGATTTGATTATAATAATTAATTATTTATAAGAATTGTATTAATATGTAAATCTATTTTAGAATTAGTTTAAGTTAAATTTAAATCCTTTATTAGCTAATCTAATATTAATTTAAAATCAGATAAATATCAAATTTTATATAAATTTACATAAAAATCTATTTTATATATAATAAATTTTAAAATAGATTTTTTTTTTATTTTAAAAATTATTAGTTTATTTTTGTTAACTTTTTAATCCTTATATTAAATATAAAAGTAATAAAAAAAGATTATATATTTGCATAATCCTATTACAGTCAGATCTGTCTATAATTATCTTATATATAATCACATCTTATCTATTATTACTTAATTTTACAATCTCAAATATTTAAAACTGAAAACCCTTTTTTATCATTACTATTATATGCTAATCATTATTACTATTAAAAAAAATTCTTTAGATTTAGATTATTAGAAAATAACTATATATTATTATACATCTTGTAAAATTTATTAAAAATTATATTTAATTCTGATCAAAGCATTAAGAATTACTATATTAGAACTTTTTATAACGCAGAATTACCTTTTTGGTGATATCCATTTCACAAAAAAATATTTTTTTCTATTTTTTAAAATTATCATAAGTGGATATCAGTGTAATCTTAAATTTTAAAAAAGGAAATTTTGTAATTGTGGCTGGAATTATAAAATTATAATTTTTACTATAATCATACTTATCTATTTTTAACCGATTAAAAGTAGTGATTATAGACAGATCTGACTATATTTATAAATATAAATTATTATATAATCTATTATATTAAATAATATGCTAAAATTTAACTTATTATAATTAATATAAAATCTAATAAGATTTAATATATTATAAATATTATAAATAAGTTTCAAATTAAGTCTAGTTTTTATATATATATAATTATTATAATTATTTTATTATTAAAGTTTATCATATAAAATATTAATAAAATAAACTTATAAAAAATTTTTTTTTTTTTTAATAAATTATATTATATTAAAATAATTATTATATAATAAATAATTTTAAAATCAAAATTTTTTAATTATTCTAAATCTTAAATTATTTTAAAATTAAAATTTTTTAATATATTTAATACTAAATATTTTATAAATTTCAAATCTTTTTTATAAAAATATTTTCTTTTTAGTTTTATAATATTTTTTAATTTGAATTATTCTATTTTAATATATTAATTTAATCAAATTTATTAATGATTATTTAATTTAATTAAATTTAGAATAATAAATTGATTTTAAATATAATATATAAATTAATGTATTTTTAAACAAAGTAAAAATTATATATATTAACTTAAAAGTTATTTTTTAATTAATATTATTTATATAATTATATAATTATACTTATTTATATATATTTTTATTTATAAAAAAACATATTTATTTATTATACTATTTAAAATAAATTATTAAATTATTTATTCTTTTATAAAATTATAATAATATTAATATATTTAATATATATAAATTTATTTTTTTTAAATTTTAATTTTTATATTTAAAGAAATAGTAGTATTTGAATTTAGAAAAACTTATAAATTTTAAAATTTGAATTATTTTATTACTATTATTATCAATATTTTTATTATATTCTATTAATTTTTTATTGATATTGTTTTTTTATATATTCTATTAATAAATTTTAAATATAAAATAAATTTATTTGTTAAAATTAAAATAAAATACCTTAAATATATTTGAAAGTATTAAGTTTACAAATTGAAATTTTGAATTTTATTTTGTATTAATATTTAAAATAATTTAAATAAAATAAAAATTTTCAATTAATTAAAAAATAATTATAAATTATAAATATATAATACTTATATATTTTAATCTAAAATGATTTATAACTAATCTATTTGTATAATCAGTAATAATAGTAATATAAATTTCTTTTTTAATATTCTAGATAATTTATTTTGTTTTATATATTATATAAAATATCATTTTTTCTTTAATTTTAAAAAATAAAAATACTATTAAATTAAATAATTAACTATATTATTTTTTAATAAAAAAAAAATTATTTTAAAGATTTTTATTAATATAATGAAAAAATATTTTTCAGTATTTTTGATCATAAATTTAGATATGTTTTAATATCATAGCATATTATATATTCTTCAAATTTGTTTGAAAAAATAATATATATAATTAGTTGATAGAAAAAGCAAATATTAATGATCATTCTAATAATAATTTTCTATTATTTTATTCCTTAAAATATTCAGCTATAATATTATTAATAAGATCCTTTATTTTATAATATACCATAAAAAATACTCATCTAAGTAATCATTAAATGTTTTATTTAATATTTTAGAATGATCAAAGATATTAATCATTTTTTTTTCTTTTTGCACTATTATATTTTCTATTGTTAATTTCTTTAGGTTCAATTATCCTAGAATGTCAAAATCTTTTTATATTAAATAATTCTTTATCTTTAAATAATTAAAATCTATTTATATCACAGATTCCATTATACAATGAATTTGCTCATAATCCTTTTTCTCTTTTATTTTGATAATTACAAAAATTCACATAGCAACAATGCAATAACTTTTTTATCATAAAGAGTTAATAAATCTATATCATACTATGTATCATTTACAAATTACTCAAATCTGGAGAACCATAACCTAGTATTTTTCTTAATATTTTGAGGTTTTGATGTAGTAAAATATTTTGTACAGTTTCTATAAATGGACGAGAAAGTTTTTCTTTATAATAATAGTATTATTTTTAAGGCGTAATAATTCCGAAGCTTTTTTAAAATTTTATTCATTTTAATTTGAAGAAAAAGGAGATAGGAAAAATAAAACAGGTAATAATAATGACAAACTATATTTATGTGTAAAATAAAAACGTCAATGATGTATTAAAATTTTCTATTGTATAAGTAATACATATATTAGAACTTCGACAGACATCAAACGCAAGATTAAAAGATCAAACCCAATTTTTAATAAAGAAAACGGGAACATATCAATTTCCCAATAATTAAATAATACTTATAGTTAAATATAAGTAATTTCATAAAATTGCTTCATGATTCTATTCTATATTGTCAAATTTTCTTCAAATCATTAATGAGTCAAGAGATTCGCGTTTTATGTTGTTACAGTTTTCGACTTTTATAACTTAACCGACGTAGTATGGTCTTTGGATGGATGCTTAAGTTGTGAAATACTGAAGGTTCTCTGTTATATGATTATAAGTATGAAATATTATTACATAAATACCTATTTTTTCATTTAATTCTTTGATCTTCAATTATCCTTCAAGCCAAAATTTGCATCATTATGCCTTTAAGTAATATCACGCTAGTTAATAAAATCTTTGATGTTGAAAGATCTTATACCCAATACTTTTCCTATAAAGAGACCGTAAATTACGAAAGAAAGATATCATAAGCACCGAATCTTTATAACATTTATATCGATCAATAAAATCGGATGTAATTAATTATACTCCTTGGGTGATGAAAAACCTTTTAATATCACCAGACAAAGAAAGTAATAATGATGTAACGGTAAAGAAATTGTATAATATATCAAGGAATCGAAGTTGCAATATATTAATCACGTGATATTAAATAATTTATTAAACGTTCGACTAGTATACAAATCAAAAAATGAACCATTCCGACAAATAAAAACAAACGCACAATCTATATTCCATAATTGTCAATAATGCTTTGCACATCACTATCACTAAATTTTTTAATCACACCTTCCTCCTTGTATTTATCAATTAATTTTGCAAATTCTTCATTTTCGTATTCATTGTTTGATGTAAGAATAGAAAGAGCCTGTCGACCTCTCCAATTCTCTAAAAATTCTCCTAGGATATTAATTGAAAAGTATTCATCAAAAATTCCAATTACACTTAGGTTAATCGGTGTGGACTTAATTAATACGTTTAATAACTTTTCCCCCGCCAACCCTCTTTGTTCGTACGTGATGGTTTCATCCTCATCAAAATCGGCAATCGTCTCTAATATTAATACCTTCAAGTATTGACAAGTCCTAAGTAAACGTTCAAGTTCGATGAAATGATCGTCTGATGTTATAAACACGAGTGACAGACATTCAATTAAAGGACAATTTTCACGAACGGTACGAATAAGTAAAAGGGAATCATCATAAAGGTTATCGTTATAGGTTTCAAAATCCCCGATTAAAATTTTTTTGAGACATCCTCCGCTGCTTTTAATCAAACAATTTACCGTATCAATCGTGATATAACCTGTTTGAAGGACTTCAAGATGTTGAAATCTCGAAATATTCAATTGATATTTAAGTTTATAATCAAGTATATCTAAGTTTAATACCTTTAAATTATGAAGTTCCGGAAGCACCTTTGATAAAACATTGGTGAAAAATTGAATGCGAATAAAGTAGGTTATAAAATGAATTAGGGTATCTGCCTTTTTCTTTAAGGCCATATAAATTTCCTTATAAATATCACCTACAAAGTATGCGTTTACTCTCATTTCACTAACGTCTAAATTATCATACCACTCAAAATATTTTAAATTTTTCTGAACTTCAATTAAACTAGCAAGTCCCTCATTGTCTTCTATGGTTGTACTATTAATAATCAACCTTTGTATATGTTGACAGATACGTGCAATATCATAAAAGTATACAGAATCCATGGAATTATCGCATGATAATTCACACAACGATTCGAGACGATTCGTTGCTTCCGGAAATAAAAATATCTGTTGTTGAAGTGTTCTAATATCCAAATCCTTTAACATTGAGCATTTCCTCAGAAGAAGACGGAAAATTTCTTGTTGAAGATGAAATTGATCACTGCCTGAAGGAGAGTAGGAAGAAATGATATTGTTTATAGCAGATACATTGATACTCTTGCAAAACGAAAGATAATCAAATAAACGTGGCCGGTGTGAGGATTGGGGTAATCGAATTTTATCATTTGGAAATTCTTTACTATTGTCGGATAAAAGCAAGATAAATTGGTAGTACAAAGAACTTTGATTTAGATTATTTCCCGTGCACCAAGGATCCTCCCATAAGATCGGAACCACGACCGCACACCAACGTCTATTGACTAAAAGGCATGAAAAGAGGGAATGGGCATCCTGTATTTCTTCAATTATCAAGTAAAGAATATCATTATTAAGTTTAAACATTTTTAAAGAAAAACAAATGATAACGGAAAAAATAATATTGGTTTTGCCCCGCAGTATTTGAATACACAATGTTGAAAGAGAAAGTTAATCAATCCCTCATGCAAAAAATGTAAAATAGAAAATCCATATATATACGTTCTAATCACGTGACGAGCAATGTAACCTAACACACTATTTGGGAGAACTGAAGAAAAAGATTGCCATATCCGACATAATGTGTATTCGTCACCTGATTTTTCCAGTCAATTCTTGATTTCTTAAAAGATCGATCTTAATACCTCGAGTTCAACTTGATTTTTTAATTGATATAATAATGTAATTTTTTTTTTAATAGCACGCTCTTAGGTAATTCACTTTTATTTGATGCCTTTTCTAATCTCCTGGACTACCAAAAGAAATTCACATTTCGTAAGTAGTTTATTACCTTTTGTTCTATTTGGCTCTAAATGAGTTATTTTAATCGACGGGGGAATTGATGTACTATCCAATGTTCACCAGTTCTGAAATAAAAGCTCAATAACTTAAGAGCATCGTATAGAACTTGTAGAAATAGATATATTGGAGGTTTGCTATTAAAATCGAGTTACGGATCATATGATTTTTCGTAGCGAACATTTGTTTGTGTAAAAATTACTCGATACAGAAAGTTATCATCATAATAATCACCATCACCCAATATCATCAACCAAAAATCAATAGTGATGTTAGTTTCATTCTGTATTTTTTTTTAAAAAACTGTCAGTTAGTGTTAACACAATAATGTGGCAGATCAACGAAGAAAATGATGAATCAGTAAATTTGTAAATTTATAAATTTTACAAAACCTCACTTTTCTTTATTTAAAGGCATGAAATGTATGGATTTTACAAATGATTAAATAGTAAATCTCGTTTTCAAACGTGTATGCAGCAGCACCTTTTCTTATTAAATATCAATTAAACCACAGTTTTTTAAAAATTTATTAATAAGTCATCGTGAAATTCATTGGGAATAATATCTTATGATTAAGGGCAATTGATAATTCACCTAATAATATAAATTCATAATTTTTTACCATCTTTACAATTTGCTCATCACAATCAATAAGCTCAAATATATTTTATTTAGCGATAAGTACAAAATTGACCAACAAAAATCAAACTATCGAATCATCGATTCTCGAAATATTAAATAAAAAAAAATAATTAAGTTGTCTCTGTATATGAATTATATATCCGTCAATCTAATACGAAAATTAAAATTTTTTTTTAAAAAAAAAGTAAGGACAACATTTTAACTATTATACTTCTTTTGAACAAAATCCACCCTTGAAATTGTGAATAAACAGGTTAGTCATATCGAATTCCATAAAGGTTCAAGTCCAAAAGTCAGGCCAAAACCTGACCTTCCGTCAACAATTTGACTCTCGGCTGATCTGAGCCCATTGTGTATTGCCATGAAGATAGTAAAGATTGAAAATAAGTCCTCGGCAGGTTCACCGGATTCGGTGTCATCAACGTAAATGTCCGTACCGAGTACCATGACCTTTGTATCGTGCTTAACAAAGATCCGTTCGACAAGTTCAAAAACTAAGTGGCAGAGCCGGTCCTTGTGGGTAACCACAACCTCCTCGATATCTCCTTGGTATGATCGTTCCAAAATGGATATAAAACCCTTGCGTTATGTCCTTGATGAGTTCGCAGTCTGGACATTTCTGGATCTTTTTCTTTTCATTTATCCTTTGGAGAGATCTCGTATGTTTTTCGGATTTTTTGTGCTTCTCGATACTTTGTCGTTGACATTATTTTACTCAAACATACGAAAACGTGTCTTATTTATACTTGACAAAGAATATTAAATCATCGACAATGATGTAATGGTGATGATGATTCAATATTATTTGTATTCAATTTGTAGAGGGGATTTCCTAAAAAGAAATGTCAAATAGAAGGAAGTCATACACTGCCTCCGATAAACCATTCCAAATAACTTCCACTCCAAATATTTGACATGCTTAAACGATTCCAAATCTCAGTCAAGTGCCCAAATATGTCTCATTCTCTGTCGTGATTTTGAAACGATTCTAGTTAGCACAGATTTTAAGTAGTTGACCCCTCGGTTATATGGCATTCTCAAGAAATTATTTTCACGTGATCATTCTAACCTTTTTTTTAACTATCATTTTATGGGTTTAAGCTCAAAAATGAATTCTAATCATTTATTATATACTCATACATGTATTAGTAATATTACCGTTGAGATTTAAAATCACATGATAGATTTAATAATAAATCATAAAAATAGCATCAACGCTAAACTACTTCCTATTCTAAGATACAATATCTTCATCATTGCAAAGGATTAGTAAAGATCGGCTTCTCAACTCTAAATTTGGGGCTAATCCAATATTCATAATCCTTCTCGTTATTCTTATCACCAAATAATTTTAACGCTTTAATCCTAATAAAGTATTCCCCGTTAGGAGCGAGAGTACCTGTATCATTTATATTATAAATAATTCCATTCCATGAAACCAAATTATTCGATGTTTCTACCGGATTTTTCATAATTTTAATTCCAGTATAATCCTTCACAAATCCTAAAAACTCCTGATTTGCGTCAAGTATTTCAGTAACGATCATGTCTGTAGGAGTTGCAAGTCCAAGGTGCACGATTGGTTTATCAATTAATAACCTAATACTTGTATTAAAGGAAAATGATTTAACCGGATCTTCATTTGTGATGTAATTTTCAGTCAAATTAGCAAGTTTAGGAAATTTTGGAGTTTGAAATATTGGAAGCGATTTTGCATCATCAGCTAACCCGGCTATAAAAAAATGATACGTTATAGTATTTACTAAAAATATTAAATAAATAATTTAGCAAAATAAATCATTAAAATTATGTACCATAAGGAACCGTCATTGAAGGCATCCTCTCGTCCAAAGGAGTTATCACTACCCATCCACTATAAAACCAATGTCCATCTTTAGGTAGTTCTCTTGGTGGAGCAAAAGTAATAGAGATTTCAACACTTGATCCAGGCGGTACGGTAATTTGATCATTATCAAATTTAACATCCGCATGTTGATTTGTGAAGTTCAACCCATAAAAATTACCTATAAAAGTATTATTATATCCATCAACGCATGGAGCTGGTAAATGTGACAAATTATATATCATCTTTCCCCTTCCAAAATTATAAACAGTTAATTTGTGATAACCATTAAAATGAACAGTATCATTCAAATTAATTTTTGGTGGGTGAACAAAACTGGTTGATATCAAAGCATTAAAGGCGTTAACAAATCCTGCTCCCTGATGAAGCACCGAGGCCAATAATTTATTACGACTTTTAAGTGGTACGGCATTATTCATGAGTGCGGTTTTTATATCTTCGGGAGACTTTAGTTTCCCGAATACTTCATAATATAATGCTGTTACGCCTGTTATATACGGTGCAGCCATACTTGTTCCAGAAGTTAACAGGTAAGGTTCAATATTAACTGGATAAGTCGAAAGCATAAATCCTCCGGGTGCACAAACCTCGGGCTATTAAAAAGTTCTTAAAAAGGTAAATTACTTGAACTAATTATAATAGTTAGTTGTTATGTTTCTCACCTTGATATCTAACTCATTTGATAAACCCCAACTTGTAAATACAGAAGGAGTGACAGCAAATGGATGATCTTCCATATATCCGTACTTATCAGAAAAATCCAATTCTAAATTTGGGTTTTCTTCAAGATATTTAATTAAGATGTCGGTTTGTTGTGAATAAATCATCGCTCCGTACTTTGTTGGTAAATATGTTAATTGATCATATTGAACACCAAACCTATCTAAGGATTCTAACACTGCGAGTGGTTTTATTTTGGCAAGCTAGAAAAAAAAATTTTTTAATACCTTGGCTTTTTATTTATTTTTTTTAAAAGGAAATATATTTTTTTTTTAAAAAAAAAAAAAAAAAAAAAAAAGAAATTATATTAGATTAAACTTACACGAATTGTTAATTCTGGACATTTCAATTCATTTCTAAGGTCAACTATGATCACTGTATTGTCAAATTCTTTATAATCATTCAAACATTTATCCATTGGAAATAACTTAATTTTAGCATTTTCAAAAGGAAATGCCGTTGCATTATTTGAAATATAACCTAAATAAGATAAATAATTTTTTAATTCACGAAATTATGGAAAAATATGAAAATAGAAATCCATATATAAATATACTAACTAATAACAAACTCTGGATTTCTCGGATCAAAAGCTTTAAAATTCAATACTTTATTCGTTTCAAATGAGCCAACGCCAATGGTATGGTGAGTCGTCGCTGGCAATCCACCGGTAAATAAACCATCAAAACCATTATTCCCTAACGCTACTATAAATATTATTCCTTTATATTTGGTTAGTTCATTGACCAATGTTGCAAGCATGTTTTTATTGTTGCCATCAATTCCCTGCATAAATCAAAACAATTTAATAGCTTATATAGTTTTTTTTTTTTTTTTTAAAAAAAAAAAAATATTATTATTATTATTTACTTACCAATGACAAATTTATGATTTTCATTCCATCATCAACGGCCTTTATAATAGCTTTCATTATGATAATTTCTTCAGCATTATTTGCACACTTGTTATTTTCACATGAATCGCAAGAATATATCCTATATGCACCAAAGATAATGTCAGGAGCTACGCCTACAAATCCAGGTCCGTCATCCCTTGGGTCCATGCCCCCAGCAATTCCTGCTACGTGAGTTCCATGTCCGTTGCAATTATCGTAAGGGTCATCATTATTATCAACAAAATTATACCCAAATGCTACTCTGCATCCTGGTCCAAAACATCCTCCAAGAGCAGGATGTGTATAATCAATGCCTAACAATGATTATAGGTAACCATTAATACAAATTAAAAAAAAAAAAATTTGGACTTTTAAAGTACGAAAGATCTTGAAAATACCAGAATCAATGAATCCAACTTTAACACCTTTTCCCGAGAGTCTTAATTCCTCATGAACTTTTTTAACGCCAGTAACTTCATGAACAGAATTGATATCATTGTTAGGAGCGATTAAGATTGTTTGATTATAAGCTTCAGCACGTTTATTATGATCAAAGTTGATTGGATCAATTCGTCTATATATTTTCTAAAATGTAAACAAACCTAAATTTTATTATCTTGGTCATGAGGAAATTTTTTAGCGCAATCGCACGGATATCGTTCTTACCACAGGTTCAACGCCTTCAACGTGCTCAATTTCAGAGATTCTCTTTAAGTGTCGTTCATCGGTTTCAATACTTAACCCGTTTGCATATCGTTTAAATACATCTTTAATTTTGACATGAATTCCAAGTTTATTTAACTCTTTACGAAAAGTAACATGTTGAGCTTCAATATGGTCAATTGATGAAGTGAAAGGTGAAGAATTGAATTTAACATAAAATGTATTTGGGCTGATTTTGTACGCAAAACTTCGAACGAAAAGCAATAAAAGAAATGTAAGATTGAAAATAAAATCTCGTAAAACTTTGATCTTCATTTTTATTTGAATTTATTAAATAATATAATTCTCAAGTTTGTTTTCTAGAATTTATCTCTTTTTTTATATATATATATATAGATATTCTGACAAAAATATCTAAATTTTAGCACTTTTTTATTTTTATCTTTTTTTTTTTTGCATACAATACTTTAAATTTTATATATTATTTTGTACATATATGATATAAATAAATACACTTAGCGTTTTTTGGTCTTTCATAGTGAGTATCATTCAAAAACACCAATTTTTAATGTTGTTCTACAATGAGTGATCCAGCTTTAGAATTTTCATATTGATAACAGAAAATTTTACGGTATATAGCGAAAAATTTTAATTTATCAGTCCCATTTTGGATCTACAAAAAACGGGTAAATTACCTAATTGCATTCACATAATAGCAAATAAAAGCTTATCATATGGTAAATCATATGATCCGTAACGTTGATATTAATAGCTTACTTCCCATATAATGGCAATTCATATTTCAAATTAATTAAAAGTTACCCATGGATCAGTTTTTTTTATTTTCATAACCCAAATGTTTCATAAACGCTCATAATAGAAGCACCCTTCATAATACAAAGTTGAAATATGTTGTTAAGTGTTCAATTAAATACTTTAAAAAAAAAAAAAATCGCGTTTTGAATTCAAAAAATTTTGCAGAATATTTTTAAGATTCACTAAAGGTTTGATTGATAAATGAATTGTCAGAAACTAAAAAGGCGTGAAATATATTGTAAAATTGATCTGCGTATGATATGATTATGTACGCAGTATACAAGTACTATTTTCAGTTACGACCAAATGGGCTAAAAAACGTCATAATTTAACTCGGATGATTACTATCAGTTACAGGATTTACTGTATTTCTAAAAGAGAAAACAAAAAATGAATTAATATTTCAAATAAATTTTTAAATTTGAAAATATGAATAAGTGCAATAATCTATTCTTTTGCAAAAGTTAATTATCAATCTCTTTTTTATAATAACAATCAATGCATTGCAATGATTTGATCACAACGTCGACTAAATTCGTTCATGATTTAAGAACTTGTATTAAGACTTTAATACTAATTTTTCTTGTATCGCATTTTCTGGTATGCACATACGAAAAAAAAAATGAGTCATTTGTGAGATATATTTATTAAATAACCATTTTTATTTTCAGATATCAGTGAAGTATTAAAATAAATTTTTTTTTTTTAAAAAAAATATATCTACATAAATATATTGGATATTAATTTACTATTATGTAGGTGAAATTAATGCAACAGCTTATTCAACGAATAGAGAACGGTACTTATATGAAAATTTTTTCCAATGATAATAAATTAACACAAGATATAAGATTCGCCGATTCAAGTATAGAAATAGATGTGTTTGCTAATACATCTGTTATTTTAATTTATTTAATTGCTTTTAACTCAGGTAATAAAAATATATATATATATTTTTCTTTTTTGTTTTTTGATTGCAAAAATTATATAAAATAAGTAAATAAATATAGAGAATTTGTATTTTGCGCACCCTGCACAAAATGCACCCCCCTATATTTATATATGTTGGAGCGGAGTTAGGGTTAGGTTGGTATTAGGATTAGGATTAGGGTTAGGGTTAGGGGTTATTTATCACAACGTATCACACCCTACGTGTTACATTTTTACGGTTTATTCTGGGGACAGAATAGAAAAATTTTATTTGTCACACTTATATAACACACCCCTACATTTTGTGCAGGTGCGTAGAAAATAAAGACCCATAAATATATATATAGAAAATATAAATGCCTGCCGAAACCTCCTCAAATAATTTCGTCATACCTTTTCGATGTTTTAATATAGTTTCGACAGTTTCGGCATTCGTCGTATCGGAAGGGTTACGTCGTATCCCTTATTATAATTATAATATGGTTTCGTCTGAGTTTAGACTACAGTCGACTCTGGATATAACGAACTTGCTTATACCGAAATCTTATTATACCGAACCATGTGTTACAGAACCGATTTTTTTATAATTGATTACGCTGGTTATAACGAATTCATATAATAAAACGTTATATACCGCATCCGAACTAATCTTAACCGAACATGTTATATTGAGCCATGTATTTGATATACCGAACGATCACGTGATTGTTACGAAGTGATCACGTGTCTGTATTTTTAATGGTCAATTTTATATACCGAACAGTTCGGTATAAAAACATTATTTTCATATAGCGAACTCACTTTATACCGAACTAAATCTTCTGGAACGGCAGGTTCGTTATATCCAGAGTCGACTGTATTATTAAGGGGTTTCGTCCCTCATCTATAATAGAAAATAATCCATTCAAATCTAAAGATGGTACACTTGATTCGATCATACCAGTTACTGGTTTGGTTAAAGAATTCCTCATATCTAATAGGCATGGTATTCCCAATCACATGGTAAATATTATTAACAAAATAATAATAATAATATTATTATTGTTAAGGAAAATAAATTTACCTAATTATATATTTAGTATTCACTTATAGATTTGTCTAAATATACAAGAAAAATAATTAGGCGAGGATTAAAGAAAGAATTATTGGATTTCCATCTTATGATGAACGACCTTATTTGATATCCAGTTTGCGTATGTATATTATTACTAGGGAAACGGGGGACCGTTGTTAAGTCCGGAACTTTATCCAGACTTTTGTGCAATTGCAGGAGCCAGTCAGTTATTGAGCGGGCGGACAACGGGACACCTCGTATAACCTTAGACCTGTACATATATAGTCCTTCACTTCGTTCCGAACTAATTATAAATACAACTAAATTTAGATGAGCATGACTTCACTGGTCGACCATCAAGGATTCTGATTGGCTGAATCGATTTGCGTAAGAAATCATTTCGTAATACAAATATTGAAGTTTCACGAAGGCTTCAAAAGAAAATAATCAACTTTTCAGATTTTAAACTTGCTCACGTGAATCCCAAAAGCTTTTGATAAAAAAAAAGACCTAAGTTTTATTTATACTTTAGTCTTTAACAGTTATAAAATCAATGTACTCGCTTCATGTAACAAGTAGATAATTCCTAGTAAAACTTGGTGGAACCAAGAGATCTCAGAGATGGGTCACCACATTTTAATTGTAAAGCGAGTGAAAAATAATATGGTGAAATTTTTTTTATGTCATTCATAATTGTCCTTAGGGTGTCACCATATGATACTTCTTTTCGGCATATGTATTCTTATATAAAAATCTTGTGTAACATTTGTGCGTAAATAGATGAATTTTCTCAGGTGATATTGGTTACGTCGTACGTTAAGAACACCCCACCGGCAAATTTCTTTATCATTACTTTTAAGAACATATCCGATTATAATCATTTTTTAGAAATTATTAATTTTTTGTAATCACAAAATATATAAAAAAGTTAAAATTATTTGATACGTACGTTTATTTACTTTCAAAATGATCCAAGACGTTATAGACTTTTTCAAAGGAATTTTCAATTATTTTAGTATGTTTATATAATTTCAATATATATATATATTTTATAAATAAAAAATGTTTTTAAATTATAAATTTTACTTCTGTAGCTTCATTAACAAAAGCGGAAATAGTGTTCTTATTAATTGTGGCCGGATTTATCATAGGTCTTGTGATTTTTTACCTCTATGCGCGACTTAAATTTCCCCAAGTAATAATTACTTTTAACTTTCTTTTTTTTTTAAAAAAAAAAATAAATGTATGTGTATTAATTTGTAATTTATAATGTATTTAGGGAAGAAGTTCGATCATATTTATATTTACATTATTCATAATTGATATGTGTTTTGATGTAATTTTTTTAATAGAATATGTTTCAAAAGTTCGAAAATTATTTTTTCCAAGGTATTGAAACTTCACTTAAAAGACCTTCGTAGGATCCTGTTTAATTCCTTTTTCTTTCTTTCTTTCTTTTTTTAGCATAATAGTATTATTCGGAACATCAGGATTAAATCTTTTGATTGCGTTTATCTTCATTTTAAGTCAAGCGAAAACAAATTCGGACTTTAGAGAATGGATGAGACCAAGACAGCATGTAGCGACAACATTCGCATTATTATCAATATTTCATATAGAAATTTTGGGGATAATTACATCGAATTTCTTACACTCAGATGCACTTAATGCTCCGATTAACAAGAATGCAAAGAAATGCTTATCTATAATTGGATTAATTATGGTTTTACTTGAAGACGTGTCTCAATTTGTTATTCTCGTAAGCTAAATAATTTCTTTTTGAAAAGCTACTAAATAGGATTTCTCATAATCTAATTGTTTGTTTCCTCCTATTCCACATTTTCTCTTGGAATTAGATAATGTATTTCACGACAATAGGGACAAATTTCACATTAGTTCTAATAATGACGTTATTTGTAAGTTTTTTGAGCCTAGTTGCAGGGATAATACATCGAATATTCGGTTTAGTGATTATTTAATTGCCAATATATAAAATAAAATGTAATAATTATTCTCCTTGTCTTATCGTTTTCACGTTTCGGATGACACATAATAAATATTCCAAAAAAACTAAAAATTTATTCAATAAATAAACGACACGTTGGTCGTAAATCTTTTTGTCACCATCCGGATTGGAATTTATATTCTTACATAGGGATGAAACAGAAGAATACATTTCTGGTGATTGATGGAAATCTTAGAATGAAAAGAAGGAACAAATATTATAAAGCAAAAATACGATTTGATTTGTTATATATCTAAACCCATAATACCTAACTTTAATACTCACGAGATATATAGTAAATCATATGATCCTTCTAAACAGGAGCTGTTTTCGTCCAAGTACTGTACGTAAATCATTGATCGAATTTTTTTTTTGTCGATCCTTTCAATCGGATTTTCTTAAACTATTATTATTAACTGGCCCGAAGAAGTTATATTAATGGAGTTCGTTATGTTTTAGATGCCTCTTCATTGATAGATATCTGCACCTCTTCATTAGATAGATAGTTTAGTTTTTCGAAATTACAATCTGAAAAATTAAGTTACGAAGTCATTTGTATTATTCAATATAAAGAATCTAATATTTGGCTTTAAATAAATAGATGAATTTTTAAGTATGTTAAATGTAGAGAGTTTATTGTTTAATGTAAATAACGCTTCGTAACTTTGTAATCATATTTCATAAAAACTAGTTAATACCAAAATAATTGGGAAAGAAGTTGCTTTTATCGATCTGGGCATCTAAAAAAAAAAAACATGAATTAGCATTTATATAAAGTTTGTTATTGATATTATGTTATCAAATTTTCGATCAAAAAAATTTAATTTAAGCTACTGAATGTTAGATAACCACATATAGTTTTGTTTTACTTAGTTGACTGACCACCTCAGTGAATCATGACAAATTGAAGAACTCGTTTTCTTTATGACCTTGAAAAATTTATGATCACAGTAAAGGATCTAATGTAAAAATTTCAAAAGCTCTTTAATTATTTAATAAAATTTGTCTCCTGAGTTCTATTTGAATTAGAGAAGGTGCATTATTACAAAATTCTTTGAATCAACGATAATCTTTCTTGACGTAGGACATCATTTGATCTTCGATATTGATTACTATCAAGTAATGGTTCAATAAGTACCTTTTGTTTCCTTTTTGTTTATTAAATGCTCCAAGGACTAATTGTCCGGAGAGAAGCGAAGGACAATATATGTCTATATGCGCTATGAAAATTTTCGGTCACGTGATTATTTAGTTTTCCTGTCCGGCTCACGTAATCTTCAACCAATGAAATCTCCGATTTTGGGATCAACAACGGTTTCCCGTTTCCTAGTTTTTAATCATAGCGGGGAGCTATTCTTTACCTGATAACCTACGTACTAAACCCGAAGCATATTTTAATAGAATTGGTTTAAACTTCATGATTCATCGCATACAAATAGAAACTGAACGAAGGTGAGTTAGAAAATTGATAGTTCGCAAAAAAAACAAATACTTTTATTAACAACAATTGACATCCTACGCCATCATTTTAGAGTACGTAATGTAAGTTTTTTGATATTTACAACAGGGATATCCGAAATGAGGTTATCCAAATGATCACTTCGGGTGTAAATAAACCTAATTATATATTTATTTGATTTCATTTTTTTAAAAAAAAAGGTATTTGACGTGATTGCTCTTTTGGGCGTGCTTGTAGTATAGCTATGACATCATATACGATTCTATTTGGTAAATATATTAAGTCGGTAATACAGCCTTGGGGTTGTATGCAAGTTTATTGCTGTGGATTAAGCTTTAGGACATATAACAAACATAAAATACTCTTCCATTACTTCCATTAGTTGATACTTCTTCCTTGGTGGCGAAGTCAAATTCTTTTCCTCAAGGATTTAAAGAATTGCAAGTTCCCTTGAAATTTTTTTAAAGGAATATGTTGTAGATGTAGAATATTTAGAAAAATCAGAAAAAATGGATCAAAAATGATGGGTAATGATAATTTCTCTCATTGAGAGTGACACTTGCCTACAAGTAAATTTACTTTTATTACGATTTATCAATATTTTTATTTTTAGAATTACAAATTATAAATAAGAATGGAAATATTCAATAAAATATGTATTTGTACCAGTTTCGTATATAAATAAACAATAATGTATCATATTACTCGATTGGGTTTTAAAATTCTCTTCATTATTAACAATAAACAAGTATGCAATTATAAATTTATTTTTTTCTAAAAGTAGCACCGCCTAATTTTAGCAATTTTGGAAGTCCGAAATCAAATTCCGTATTGGGATTAGCTTAAGACGTATTCACGTTTTTGGACGGAATCCGTATATAGATGATAAAGTTTTGTATTATTAATGTGGTATAATTGGTGAGAACTGCATTTACTCGTTGCATTAATACATTGTTAGTGATAATCCATTTGCGCAACTAAATGACTGTGCCAACTAACGTCACCAATGATCACCAGGAAAATCGTGA
>CAJVPP010001065.1:0-23121 GCA_910592005.1 Funneliformis mosseae | reverse complement strand
TCTCATCATCCCATTTGTAATTTATAAAATTTTCTTGTTTAGCTTGATCAATTCTAAGGAATTGAATGTAACGAGTAGCGATATCCGCTGATGATGATAATGATGATGTAATAGTGTTTTCCTGATCAAAATAAGGCCATTCCAAAATTTAAGTATGTTGATCTTTTTAGAAATAATTAATACTTGTGTAATTCAATCAAATGTTGCAAATAGTGCAAAGATATACGCCGTAATCCTTTGGCTTGATTAAGGCAAGTGCAATGTGAGATGACAATTTGATATCCGGTTTGGTTTTTAAGCTCGTGACACCGGAAATTATCTACATCTCATCATCAGAACAATCGTCTATAAATTGCTCAAATATTAGTTTTTGTGCTCTTTCGTGACTCACGCGATACCAAGATACGATGATATTATTTGAACAAAATTCACTATCAGCAAAAGGGATTTTACTTTTTTAATTTATCAAAAAACTTAAAGAATATCGAAATAAAAGGAAACTTGATTCGTGTTTCTCTATATCCGAATATTAAATAAAGTAATAATTTGAAATTTTGAATTAATTCTGGCATTATAATTTAATCATATAAAGAAAATTTAGTTACTGATTAAAAAAGAGAGATTTCAATAATTACAAATATAAATCGCTAGCCGATTAGCATAATACTGTATATTAGCTTGGATGAAAGTCAGTAGAAAAAAAAAATGGATTAATTTGAAAGTTTAATAATAGAATAAATATAACATATTGAAATTTAAATTTATTATTGTCATCAATAAAGCTAACCAATTCATGAAAAAAAGAATCTATTCAAAATCGATATCAAAATCGAGTTTTTTTGGTTTTATATCTAAAAAAAAATACGTACATATATTTAAAACGTTAGTTTATAAGCTAAAAAAAATATAAAATTTTAATCTTGCAACCTCCAACCAATTTTAAACACAACTAATGTTACGGTTACATCACCTGTACTATCGAACACAATTCTAAGACATACAACTTCATATTTTAATGGAACACTGTCACCTACGTACTTCGATAATGATACTGTATATATTAAACATTGTCTACCATCATCGGTCCTTGTCATTACGCTGTTTTCAATAATTGTAATCGCTGTTGATTTCATCATGAAAATACACACAAAATGGGCTTCAGCTTTTTCAAATGTTATCTCACGATCCCTAGTAGATTATGTATCTCAATTCCAGTTAAATTCAACGATCATTACTGTAACATTCTACACACTGTTCTCTCAATAGGAGCTATGCATGAACTTGTTTTGACAAAATTTTTTCCAATTTTAATTCTTCATTTTTAAACGTTTTGAGACCGTTCGTCCTTCAGACATCTGCAAACATTATTGATAAATATATTCTTTCACTGTATAATGTACAGTTACTAAACTTAGCCAAGTTTTTTTATTAATTCGTCAATTTTAGAATTTATACAGATGGATCCCTTCAAAATTTAGGCTTTCCTTACATTAAGATTAGCATGGCGTAGTTACAAACTCATCTGAATTCGCCTTTGCGTTCCTTTGTTGTACCTTTTATTACTGGTTTTCCATACTCTTCCTTACCTGAATTCGCAGCTATCTTCACCACAATAATAACTGCTCCTCCTAGATGTAAAGTGAAGATTTTCACTGACATAACGATAGTCATCTCTCAATTTTCCCGTTTCAAATCTCCTCTTTCTCTCTCCTAAATTTCCTCAAAATAACAATTATGCAAATTGGCTTTGACTTTTCGATGTCATATCACAAAATCACCTTGATGTTTCTTTAATCAAAATCAAAACTCATTTAAATAATCTATATAATAACAAGATCAATGCTCTTACCAGAAATTGTATTCAATCCTCTGCATTACAACTCAATATATCTAACTCCTGCAAAGGCTTCATGATCAACCAAACTTCGCCTATTTTGATCTCAATATGACAGTTCATTAAAGATTTGTATAGAAAAATAAGCTCAACCAATTGAACGTACTAGCATAAAACTCTCAGGCTTTTCATCCTCATTGGATAGCTACTTACTTCTCTCTCAAAGACAATATTATGCCTGCCTATACTTCATATTTGGCTTCAGCTATTAGGAAAGCTAAATATTAATGATTATTGGAAATGCTTCTGACATTAGAAATTTTGAAAATGAGATACCTAACACTCTTTCTATCTTCTCTCCCTATAAAAAATAAATGTCCAGAAAATATCATCAAAAATGTTCTGAATTTATCCAGGTATATCAGAGAATGTCCAGAAAATAACCATTATTTGTTCTAAAAAATGATCAAGCTTGCTGTTCAGACTTATTCAAACATTTAGAAACATCTGGAATATATACAGAAATAAATTTAATCTTTTTTTCTAATACAGAATATGTTCAGAATTTGTATTAAAATTATTTATCTATTTTTCTAATACAAAAAATGTCCGAATTATGTATTAAAATTTGTCCAGAATATGTATTTCCTATAAAAAAGAAATGAATGAAAATGTCTAGAATTTATTTGGAATATGTATAATACAAAAAATGTTCAGACTGAATTTAATCTAGTCCTTTTTAATTTTAGTTAGTATACAGTGACTTCCATAATTATTGTACCACTTCATTTTTAATTTTTAGATTGTGATACCTAAATAATTATGTGACTATAAAGCTAAAATTTTAAACCAATTTAAAGCTTGTAATCAGGATTTTAATATATTTAAATTTGAATATTACTTAATTTGTGGCTTTTTAAAAAATTTCTTTATACGCAATTTTTTCGTGATACAATACTTTTGGAATCAAAATTAATATAATAAAGTTATGATCATGTAATATGTCTTATACATATAAGTAAATTTAAATTAGTAGATCAATTTATATGCCTTTCTTTTGTTTTTTTTTTAAAAATAAAATATATTATGAAGGTGATTCCACTTCATCAAAGGGAACATATTTTTGCCCTTATCCAAGAAGGTTTACCAAGTCATACAATAGCTTCTCGCGAAAATATAAGTCATGCTTCTGTAATAAGAATTAAACAAAAAAAAGAAGAAACAGGCAGCTTTGATATTATTCTAAAACCAGACCACCCAAGAATACTTACAGAACGTCATGATAGGAATATAGCTAGGCTTATTAAGTCAGGTGAATGTACAAATGCTATTCAAATTCAAAAATCTTTAATTTTCAACGAAAATATTGTTATTTCACCAAATACTATTCGATGCTCATTGAAAAGGCAAAGTCTTGTAGCTAGAGTTAAAAAAAACCATTGTTGCTAAAGAGACAGAAAAGCACTAAAAAAATTTGCTCAAAAATATAAGAATTGGACTATAGAAGATTAGTGAGAAGTAGTGTAGTCAGATGAGAGTAAATTCTTAATTTTTGGCTCAGATGAGAGAAAGTGGTGTTAGAAAGATCCAAATTTACCTTTGTAACCATAGCATATTAAACCAACTGTAAAGTTTGGTGGAGGTTCTGTAATGATATAGGCTGTATAGGTTCATTTGGCATTAGAAAGTATTGTAAAATTGATGGAAAAATAGATAGAGAGTTATATAGAGAAATTTTGGGAGATGAGATTTTAGGGACTCTTAGCGCATGTAATTTGAATATAAATGATATCATTTTCCAACAGGATAATGACCCAAAACATACAGTAAAGAAAATATACAAGTGGTTTGATGACAATAATATTAAAATTTTAGAGTGGCCAGCACAATCACCGGACTTAAACCCTATTGAACATTTGTGGAACGAAATTGATCGTCGTTTGCGACAGCTTCCCGATAATATTACTAGTGCAGAAGATTTGTGGAATAAGATACAATTAGTATGGAATCAAATTGATGCTGAATTTTGTTTAAAGCTAATTGATACTATGCCACAGCGAGTTAAAGATGTACTTAAGGCTAATGGGGGGTATACGAGATGGTGATAGTTTTGTTAAAAAAAAATTAGAGCATAGTTTGTTAAAAAAAAATTTGAAAAATTTATGTTTTTGATTTTATTTTTATATGCGCCAGAAGTATTGTACCATAAAATTTATGGTTATGAAAGAATTTTTTTTTAAAATTATAAATAAAAAGAAATTTGAATTTGAATATATTATAAAAGAAGACTCAGACGATACATTAATTAAATCTGCAAATCGTTCGATCATCGAATTTTTATTTATTACAATCTAAAAATTACAAACGAAGTGGTACAATAATTATGGAAATCACTGTATATTAAAACTGAAATAGTCGTTGAAACACTTCATAAATCAATTTCAACTAAAAGAATCCCGAATACACTACCTTCACTTGTAGAAAATCAACAAACACCTCACGTGGAAAGTCAAACAATCATTGCATTCAGATATAATATTGAAAGGATCATCAATAAAAAAGGTCGATTATCTTAAATGATATTAATTAAAATAACCCCATTAGGGATCCTCCGTTCGGTAAGGATTTGCAAATATATTATTTATTAGTAAATAGTAAAATTACGAAGTGTATTGTATGTCTTCATTCTTCACTTCTGGTAGAACTTTAGAACTGTTACAACACTAAATGGCCAAGCATCAACAAGTTTTCAGATCCTAAGCAATGTCAGAAAAGATCGTGTGCATCATTCATTTAAAAAAGAGATCGGGTTTTACAAAGTTGTTTGTAGAGGAACATCCCGCTCAGCTACGTCTTACACAACTAATGTATCGAATAAGAAAAAACAGCCTGAGGACTAAATAACTAGTGTTTGTTGGTGAGCGGGCTGTGTGTTTGGGCGGGAAGTTCTCGTTCATAAGTCAAGAACATAAAGTTGGGCTACTTCCATTGGGATATTGTGTCTAGTTATAATTTAGTGCAGAATAGACCAGTATGCTCGAGAACGAAACGCGTTTTCGTGGGTTGAGAAGCGTTCTCATATAACTAAAGTATAACATTCCAGGCTCTTTATGAGTCGCTTTGACGATTATCTAGCTGTTTTACATAGGTAAATTAATCTACAATCTTAATCTATCCTAGATGTCAGAAAGCAAGTATTATAAAGAAGGCAACTAGAAAACAAATGGCCAATGCAACCAAACTGCTTATAAAGAAGCGACTATAAAGAAAGAAACTAGAAATTGTTGAGCATATAATATTTTCTTATCGACTTATTTTTAGTTGTTATATGATAAGCATTTTCTCTTGCAATATATCCAGGATTTCGTAAATGTCAATGGATATCGCCGGATAAACAAATTGGTTAAACGTAAGTTATTGGCTGATAATCCCAATCTTAGTGGAAAAATAGATGGGTTAAAAAAGCTAGAAAGTAAAAAAGAAGTTGTTGTTAACAATGCGGAATTGTCAATTTTCCTAATATTAGCGAATTTTTTTAATTTGATCTTACGTAGAAATTTATGTATAAATTTCATTTTACAACAAAATTACTGATTCATTTGCAGTTTTTTCTAACTTTTAATATTCGCAATTTTTTTTTTTGTTTTATTGTCCATTTTTTTTTTTTAATTAATTATCTTAATTTTGAAATTTTTTAAATTTTTTAAATATCGCGAATTTTTTTAAAAAAATTTTTTTTTATAATTACGCGTTCTCTAATATTTTTTAATTATTATAATTTGCATATATATACAGTATATCACTATTTTTTTAATTAAATTTATTTTATTTTTATTTTTTCGGGATTTAATTTATTTAGGGTGTCTCTCTCAAACACCTAACTTAATGGATCGATCGATTAATCGGAAATCAAAAAATCGAATCTTAGAGTCTAATTTTGAGAAATGATAATTGTGATTAAAATCAAATTCTAAATATCAAATTCGATTCCAATCCCTAATTATAAGTTGACTTAAGAAAGTTGTTTGATATTATACATACTCTAAAATATCGAATTTATTGATTTGTAGTGCTTTCCGAATCTTTTAATTCTGCATGTTATGCAGTGATAGCAAATGACCTGGTCATTTGGCTAAGACCCTAAGTAACGTTAAAATTGTCATTTGGAATTCGGTAATGACTCATGAAAAAAATAACCTATATCATTAGGCCAGGGTTCATCAGAAATGTTGATTATACATAATTAATAAAACATTATCTTTTTTTAAACTTTTATTTTGACAAAAACTAAATTGATTTGAACTAATTTTATCTTGAATTATTTCAAGCAGTTCAATGGGAAAAGAAAATACATTTCGGGAGTCTTTTTTATCTGACTTCACCGGATAATCCAAGAACAGGTTACAAATAAATTATTAAAACTAGGAAATGGTACCATTGTAAGTCCCGAGCTCAATAATCGCAAAAGGAATTATTTTATTCATCACGTGAGCGGACAGAGAAACACACGTGACCGGAAATTTTCACATTGCGTAAACTTATATTGTCCTTTCGCTTCGTTCAGGACAAATAATGAATCAGGACATCATGAGCGGAAATCTTGAAATAAATCTGATCAATATAAAATTTTGATTTTCGTTAGAAAAATATAGTATAAAAATTAAAAACAAAATTATATTATAAAATTTTAAATTATACATTATTAAAGAGTAATTTTTTAATTATTATCCTTTCATAAAAGTATTTGTACAAACATCTGTAGATATAATATAAAATTGTTTACCAAAAAGACAAAAACCAACAATTACTAATGAACATAATTTATATTTGATATTTTATTAAATATAAGTGTAGGCTTTATATAAGGACTCCAGTCTTGTATAAATGAGTATTATAATAAACCTTGTAATAGTCGTTCATAAATTTATTTTAACATTTCACTTGTACTTACATAACAAACTGTCTAATCACGCAGAAATATTTCACGAGAGATTACCACAATTCAAATAATGAGCCACTATCCATCAAAATATTCGCACGATCAAAATACTGCATGTATAGTATGTATACTTTTTAAAAACATATTGCAAATCTCTCTTCTCTTTCTTCCAAATCATTAGTTTTCCGTTAAAATACCATACCTTAAAACGCAACGATATTATTTTACAAATATTATTAATGGAAGTTTTCCGCAATAGCATAAAACCTAATGAAAGAGGTATGTTTCATATTCATGCTTATACCTAATACGTTAAGTATTAATTAATACAAGATACGAACTGCGTGTAAATCAGGAACATGCATATCACCATGTCGATCATTTTTGCCAATCGTATAGTAAATTAACTATCACGTTATATAAAATCAGACGATCCAGAATTTAAATCTTTGGGCAAAACGTTCGGCAAAATTTACAAATCAATAAATTTTAGATTTTAGATTAGTAAAATATACCTCTAAACAGTAAATCATGGTTAGACATTATTCATAAGTTTGATGAAATAATTAATTAAGTAAATTACATAATAAATTAATAAACGTGCGATGATTGATAATTATTTTTGAAAACAATCAAAAAAATTATTTTATCTAATTAGAACAAAAGTTTTTCCGACTTATATTATCACCATTGGTTATTTTTATTAATTACCAATGATTTCTAAAATGCTGTCCCTCGCATGCATCCGTTTCACATACATACTACGGAAAGATCTACATATCTTGACAATATGTATTACTATTACATTCTGTTATCGTTATACAAGATAATTTGAAATAAATATTTTATTTTTTTTTTTAAAAAAAAAAAACTTATTTTTTATTATAAATTATAACAATGTCTAATAGTAATTATAAAGGTAATAAAGGAATAAAAGATGTGTTAATTTGACGGTTTGATAATATATTTTTTTTTTCATGAATTTACATTAGAGCCAGTTTCGGATGCTAAAAAAACTTTCTCATTAAAAGGTAATACATGTCGTTAATTATACTCATTTTTGTTTGCTAAAACTTAAATTTTATCAAATTCGAATATAGAATCAGTCTCAATTAATAAAGGTAAATACAATATAACTATAATTAATCAACAAATATGATAAACTATTAATTATACTCAATATTTATTCAATATTAGAAAGATTAAATGGTAAAGAATATTTATAAATTGTCTAAATATTAGATTTTTCTATAAACTATATTTATTAATTTCATTATATTAGAACCAGTTTCAGATACTTCTACATTTAAAGAATTATATGGTAATAAACTTTATTTATCTATTATTTACTTATAAAATTATTTATTAACTAATTTTTTTTTTAAAAAAAAAATCAACTATAATAAATATCTAGATTGTAAACAATTTAATTTTTTATTATATTTTAATCTATACAATTTAAATTTATTATTCAAGAAATATTTAATATTATAGGGAGTAAGTTATTTTTTTTTTATGATTTAATATTATATAAAAATTTTTAATGATAATTAATAATATTTTAGTTGGTAAATTATTTATATTTATAATTTTAATTAAATATTTTATTTATAATTAATAAATAAAAATATTTATTAAAAATGAAATATTAATAATTAGATGGTAAATTATTTCTATTAATTTAATTAATTATATTATTATAATTCAAATAAAAAATATTAATATTCTTTATAATATTACAGAAAGTAAGATAGATATTAATTAATAATTATATTTTTTATTATAATTTAAAGTCAACTAAATTTTTATTTAAAAAAATAATTAATATTTAATAATTTAGATAGTAAGATATTTTTATTGATTATTAATATTTAATTATATTTGATATTGTAATTTAAAGTCAACTAAATTTTTTATTTAAAAAAAAAATTTTATTAGAAAGTATGTTATATTTATATTATTAGTATTTAATTATACTTTTAAGTCAACTAAATTTTTACTAAAAAAATAATCAATAATATAATAGATAGTAAGTTATTTTTATTGATTATCAGTATTTAATTATATTTTTTACTATAATTTAAATTTTATTAGCTTGTAAGTTATTTTATTAATTATCAATATATGATTATAAAATTAAAACTAACTAAATTTTTATTTAAAAAATAAATTTTAATAGGGAGTAAGTTATTTTTATTGATTATCAATATTTAATTATATTTGTTATTATAATTTAAAATCATCTAAACTTTTTACTTAACAAAATAAAATTTATTAGTTTGTAAGTTATTTTTATTAATTATCAGTATTTAATTTATACTTATTACTATAATTTAAAGTCAACCAAATTTTTTATTTAAAAAAATAAATTTTATTTAGCAAGTAAGTTATTTTATTAATTACCAGTATTTAATTATACTTATTATTATAATTTAAAATCAACTAAATCCTTTATAAATTTTATTAGAAAGTAAGTTATTTTCAGTATTTAATTATATTTTTTATTTAAATAAATTTTATTAGGAAGTAAGTTATTTTTATTGATTATTAGTATTTATTACTATAATTTAAAATCAACTAAATTTTTATTTAAAAAAATAATTAATAATATAATAGATGGTAATTTATTTTTATTAATTATCAGTATTTAATTATACTTATTATAATGTAAATTTATATATAATTATAATAAACAAAATAATTTAAAGTTTATGAAAAAGTTTATTACTGTGAAAAAAAAAAATCTAAAAATATCCCGGAGAAAAAACATTATTTTTATCATTAGGGAAATTACGATATTCTATATCACAATTCACAATTAGTGCAACGGGGTATAATTTTTAAAAATTCACTTACGACTTCATCTAGATACATAAAACAGAATTAAAAAAAACATAATATAAAACTCTAAATTAAAAATGTGGATGAAGTGGGCGATTATTTTTAAATGCAAATATGAAGGACAAATAAGTCAACTTCATATGATCGATACGATATATCAAGGTATCATTAAAACACCTCAGTGAATTTATCAGGGATATAGATTATTTTTAACATTTTTATTTTTTTAAATTTATTGTTTATTTCAACATGACGAGAAAAAGAAGAGGTGGCCAGCTAAAAACGAAGGGAAAGGTAAAAACCATCATTGGCAACGTAAATGCACGGAGTCATGACTGGGAGAATGTTAGGGGATTTCTATAAAAATGCCTAGTGGATTAAGATCATTGACTCTGGCCACTAGAAAAATGACGGATATGAGCAATAGGGCGAGTGGAACTACAGCTGTAACGGGAGAAACTGAAACAAGAGAAGACAGGAACAGAAACCATGGAAGGGATAAGAAATTATAGCATAAGATACAGTTGATGAGGTTGGGTCAAGGATGGAGTAAGGGAGTTAACGGTAAATTTTGATTTGAAATCCTCTACATTGGTTTAGCTTTTGGACATTATTATAAAATTCCTAAAAATAATTGAATAAGCATTTTTTAAATATTTTATTAGCTTTTCCTTTCAAACCTTTCAAGTGTTCTTTTTTTTTTTTATCAAAAAAAATACTGATACGTACCAAGTTAAAAAAATTTTGGAATAAAGACAAATCCTTTTTATAATATTTCCAAGAAGAGGTGGCTGAGAAAACAAATGAATGGCCAATCTATGTGCGATCAGTGACAGCCAATAAATGAATCGTAATCAAATGATGACGGAATTATAGATTTATTTACATATGTGGTAATTATATATACCGTGATAATTAATTATTATTGAGTAATACGTTTAATATACTAAAAAATTATGAATGACCTTCAAGACCTACAGGCTTCAATAAAATCTACAATCTAATCTTTATAAGTTGCTATAGATAAGAATGTCTGTCATTAAAAGGTACCTCCAAATCTTGTTATTAATACAACATGTGAAGAAAAGTAATTTATTTAATTCGTAAAACTGCATTGCATTTGCATTTAATAATTTTAATTATGTAGTTATCTTACTTAATTATTAATAAAAAAACATTTTTTCTAGTTTCACCAATCGAACATTTATTCAGTTATACAATAGTACCAGTGATCGGGGGGAGAAAATGTTTGATACCGGATGAATTTCGGCTCCGAACAAGATGGTATTATCTTCGGTATTGCATTTAATGGAACGTACGAAATATAATTTAATCTTCATGGATATTGACCGATGTGTAAATCGTAGTGATACATCGGGCAAAACCCGGAGGTTTCGACAAGCATCGAAATTGAAAGGTTTTGCCAAAAATTTTTTATTAAAGGCAATATTATGAAAGTTTCGATGTGGTAGTAAAGTTTCGACGGATAGCAAAACCCATCGAAACCTTCTGATATTAAAATACAATTTTTAAACTTTAAAAATTTATAATTTTGTTTTTACGAGTTGAGCAAATCGTATATAGCAAAAGTCACTTTGATTTTATTTATAAAAATCATATATTTATAAAAAATAAGAAAAAATCCAAAAGTTTGCATAAAGAAATTGATTATTCATCAAGTCCAATTACATCATTTATCTTCCAATCCATTTTTAAAATAATATTATTTTAAAAAATTATAAATTTCTTGATTCTTAATTAAAAAAATACTTACATAATGTTGAGTTTTCTTGCTGCTCTAAATCTCTATTGATTTTATTATAAACCATTGACATTTCTTTTCTCCAATAAACGTCCAGAAAGATGTTCGCGGGTTGGTTGTTCATAAATAGAATTAAGTTCTTTTAAAAGATCCCTAAAAAATGGATGTTCAATAATTCGCCAAGATATACCTGCGCGGTGACCTGGTCACATAAGTCATCGTGGTCACTTCCGGAATGTAGCGCAACCTGGTCGAAATTGATCTGCAGTTGTCCTGAACGATCTTTGGCCAAAATTTTCGTATTTCTGGAATTATATCAATCTAAAATATAAAAAATTTATTTCAAATTAAAGTTACAAAATATTTGAATTTAAAGATCAAACAAGCAATATTTTGATTTGTCAACCTATAAAAAGGATTAAATAAGACAACGATAATAATAATGATGTGTGTGATGTAAAAATATATACCTTCCTGAGCTCAACTAAGAGTTTTTACGTTTAGTACATTTTGTAACATTAACTATGATACATAACTAAAATCGAATGCTCACCATATTCGAACACCTTGGATAAATATCAATTACTTTTTTTTCTTTGATATATTCTGTATGGTAAAAAAATTTGAAGAAATGTCATAAATTTTACAGTCATATTATCTGAAAGGAGGCATGGAAAAATAATTAAAAAAATAATTTAGAAACATTGAAAAAATATTTAAACGATACTAGCTAACAGTGAAAAATAAAGCCTGTATATAAAATCTATCACCTTTTTTTTTTTTATTGTGGAAATGCATTTAATGAAGCAACTTCATCGCAATATTTTAGTAATGTATTAGAATTGTCATAGATTTGGTGAGGCTTATGAACATGCGACTAGCGACAAAGACAGAAATCTGACATGCTGTGCCATATTGTTAAATCATTTACAAATTTTAGCTACATTCGATAGAAAATTTCAATAATCATATGATGTGTTGCATACTAATTTTGTTTTGCCTGAAAATACTATCTAAATTCTAAAATGGAAGTTTATTAAATCTTTACCTAAATAATAATATTTTGTAGGCTACTTTGGTTATTTATAAATGTGAGGAGTGCAAAATTTTATCAGCATTAGTAATTTAAATTAATTAATAATCAGTTTTTTTTTTATTTTTTAAAAAAGTTATTCAAATCTCGTCATACACTAATTTAAGTGGCTTAAAAATTTTGAGTAACGTTTCATGATTTACCATGTGCATTTTTTTTTTTTTTGCTTTTCTTCCAAGTATTTTCATTTCGATATATACTATATTATTAAATAAACATCAACACAACAATTCTAATGAGTGGATTAATTGGATTGAAGAATCTACCTCAAGAAAAAGTATCAAATACTACGATTATAAACATTTCAGTAATTTTCAAGAGATTGGTACAGGCAGCTTTGGAAAAGTTTATCGTGTAAATTGGAGAAGTTCAAATCAACATTTCGCGTTAAAATTGTTTCATATCTTTAGCAATGATTCTGTTAAAAAATTTGTTAATGAGGTAATTACAAATAAAAGATTGTATTTAGGTTTATTTCGGTCTATTTAGTATAAATTCTTTTGAATATCAAGTCATGTTAAAATTTATATTCTGATAACTTTAGCTTGAACTTCAACGGGAAGTCGATTTTCATAGCAATATCATTCGCTTTTTGGGAATTGCATCATCAAATCAAGGTATAAAATCTTAAATAGTGCGGAAATATATATTGATGGACATTTTCCTTTTATTTTTTATTCATTTTTAAATATAATTTTTTTTTTTAAAAAAAAAAAATAAGTTAGAAAATCAAAATGATCAATTGAAAAATTATTGGTTAGTAATGGAATATGCTGATGGTGGAGCGCTTAAAAACTATTTGAAGGAAAATTTTGATAAGCTTAATTGGGAAGATAAATATAATTTGGCATTCCAGTTGGCTTGTGCTGTATCGTGTTTACATGACGAAGGAATTGTACATCGTGATTTGGTATGGCAACATAATGTCTAATTTTGTTATTATGATCATTTCTTTTTAATAATTAATTAATAATTTTTTTTTTGTTTATATGAATAGCATTCCGGCAATATATTAATCCATCAAGGCGTTATTAAACTAGCAGACTTTGGATTATCAAAAAGAATTGAAGCGACAACTAATCATTCAAAATTATTTGGTGTAATTCCTTATATTGATCCAAACAGGTTTCTTAGAGAAAGAAAAAATAACAAATCGTCGATACAATATACACTAAACAAAAAGAGCGACGTTTACAGTGTTGGCGTGCACTTATGGGAACTAACTAGCGGTCATCCACCTTTTCATGTTAATGGTGAAGAATGTGGCATTTGTTTAGCTATAGAAATTTTATAAGGACGTAGAGAAAGAATCGTTCCTGGTACATCTGAAGATTATGCATGCATTTACTGTATACTGGTAAATATATTATCTAATTAAAAAACTAAATTTTATTTTCACGGTCGTTAAACTTTTATATGTATTATAGAGTGCTGGGATATTGAGCCAGATAATCGTCCGGACATGAGTCTAGTAGTTGATCAATTAAATTCAATTATTACAAAATCTAACATAAAAGAAAATAAACTAATCAATGCAAGCCTTCAATTATCACAAGACCTTTATTCGAGAAGCGTTAATGCTTTATCCAGTATTAATAATTCACTTGATGTGATGAAGATAGAAGAATTTGATGATAATATTGTTAGTTTAACGATTACGAAACATAATAAGAACGACACACTATACGCTTTAGGAAGATTACAAAGATATCGCAATTTAACCAAACTCTTTTACAAGGATACTAATATTACTAGCTTACCAACCTTACCCAACTCCTTACCTGAACTCGAATGTAATTATACACCAATAACCTGCTTACCAACATTACCAAATTCCTTATCAATACTCAAGTGTTTTGGCACTAAAATAAATAGCTCACTAACTTTACCAACTCTCTAACAATACTATGGTGTTCTAACACTAAATTAAATAGCTTACCAACCTTACTCAACTCCTTAACGGAACTTGTTTGTTCTGAAACACCAATAACTATCCTACCAATTTTACCCAACTCCTTAACAATACTCGTGTGTTCTAACATTAAAATAAATAGCTTACCAACATTACCTAACTTCTTAACTGCTCTGATACTCCAATAACTATCCTACCATCTTTACACAACTCCCTAACTATACTAAGTTTTTATAAGACTAAATTAGATAGCTTACAAACTTTACCTAACTCCTTAACGAAACTTGATTGTAATTGGACTGATTTAATAGCTTACCAAGTTTACCCAACTCCTTAACGGAACTTTATTGCTCTAATACTCTAATAACTATCCTACCAACTTTACCCAACTCCTTAAAAGAACTTGACTGTGTTAATACTCTAATAACTAGCTTACCAAATTTACCCGGTTCTTTAATGATTATCAAACCTACATCTTTAAAAAGCTCAAAGATTCAATAACTTTTCTTCTAAATCGCCTTAATACTATAAATCTTTAAACTTCTATATAACTTTACTTAACGTTCAAATTCTTTTGAGGTGAAAGAGATTATATTCTTTCAATAAGAGTCTATTATTAAGGAGCATTATATCTTGAGTATAGATGACAAAATTACATTCACTAAATCCAATTATTTTTTTTCCTTTTTTTTAACAAAATAATTTAAATTAAAAGTTAATTTAGTTTATTTGTGTTTACCAAATATAAAATTTTACTTTTTTTTTTCTTCAGTAAATAAAAGAAATTCCTTTAAACAAAAGGAATACTTTAATTTCATGACATAATTTAGTTGATTTAATTGGTAAAAAAATTCGTAAAATCTGAGAATTTTCAGAAATTTAAAAGTTAAAGGATCATATTACGGCATTCTGAACCTATATTAAAATTTAGAACTTAAAAAAAAAATATTATTTTTATTTACATTTTATTTATTGAAATCTAAAACCTTGATATTGCTTGTCATCCAAAGTGAATTAAATAGTTTGTAAAGATGATAATTAAGTTTAAGAAGAAGTTCCATCGAAAAAAGTTAGCACTGCACTGTTAGAAATGCAAAAAAAATTTTTTTATAATAATAAAAAAAATAAATTTGCCGCTGGATCGAGCCACTTTGCTCTAGTTGTCTTAAGACCTAAATATTATTTATTATTGATCGATAAAAAATTAAAAGTTTAGTGTTTTTCTTATTCTATCGCATATATCCAACGAAGAATCGAAAACCTTCCAAAAAGAAATGAGAAATGGTAGTCTTTCATTTTATTAAAAATTTCATTCAAAATTTTTAGTTTAACTTTATTTACATTTTCATGTCAATGTTGGTGAGAATTAAAGGTGAATGGAATTATGGTCAGAATGAAGCAAAAATTTTAATCAAACTGGATAAATCCGGATAAGCAAAAAATTCAAATTTAGACCTTTAATATCTTTTTTTTCATGTATTGGATTTATTTTAGTATTCAAGTTAATAAATGTTTGTAATTTAAAAAAGTTTTTTTTTTAAAGTCAGAAGAATTCTGCATGATATCTTTATGTGATACCATTTCAAATTTTTATCTGATAAAGCAAGAGTTCTTATTCCATTCTGTCATCCTTTTTCGATTGAAACTTTAAAGTTCGTTCTATAAATATATATGAATAGTTTGTGCTACGTCAAAATGTATCATAAATTTAAATTTCACCTACAATCAATAAATTCGTGTTGTAAACATTTCTGCCTCCATTAAGGATTCAGTTTATATTCTATGTCTCCTAAATAATGAATATTACTTTATGAATAAAAAGTACATATTACTTTCTAAAATAATCAAATCAATAAGACCCGGTTTGATAAAAAACCAAATATAAATTTATAAAAATTACTAGTTATCTAGTTATTTTTAATATTTTTATTATATTTTGTTTTACAGAAAATCATGCTAAAAGAAAGAATAAGAAAAAATATTAAATAATTCTATTTATAAAATTAATAAATTAGGATTTAAAAAGAGAATTTATTACAAGAACATCAGCTTGAACGTATGTAATAATTTTTAGAATTTGATGCTGATTACTCTACTATTTATACAGATTGTAAAATTTAATAATTTAACTAAATATAACGATTTTAAATGTAAAATGTATTTATACTTAAAATAAGTTATTTAAATATATAACTTCAGACATTTTTTTTATTTAGAAAAAGTAAATTAACATGGAATATATCAGTAAGAAAGTTTGTCTTTTAATATTAATTTTTATATTGTATTTTAGTTTATTTTTAACTGTTAAGAACATACTTATTTACTGTAATAAATATAAAATGTTTGTTTGTTATTTTAAAGGTAAACTTGATTAAAGATATACAATTTCCAAATTTATATATTTCAAAGGTCAAATAACCTGCGGTAGTCAAATTTGCAATATAGATAATATAACAGAGATTCAGCACACATATAACGGTTGCAATAAAATAGAATCTATTAATGGATAAGGTCATATATTCAAGAATAACCTAATATTCAAATAGAATTATTACTTTTTAATTGCTTACCTTTTAAAGCTATGAATCGATTCAAACTCTTGAACTCATTCATTATTATTAAAGTTTATATTGTTAAGGTTATGAAGTTTTATTCTTTCTTTTTTGATAAAAAAAATCATTAACTATTAATATCAAATTATGTAATCTAATAAAATCATGATCTGCTTAATAAAAAACTGCTTATATAGATATTATTTGAATACTTATAATTGAAAAGAGTGGTGAAATAAATTTTATTTTCAGAATTATTCAAATATTGACTTTAAAAGCTAAGTTTTTTTTAAAAAAATCTATTCGTTGAATTAACTGGTCATACAATCATACTAATACTAAAGCAGTCTAATTATTTATCTATAATAAGTATCCTTTAAAAAAATGTTATAAAAATGTTATGACTCAAGTTGCGATCTGCTCAACTGTAAATTAGGACAGATCAGGCAATTCAACTTGAAATTTCAAATAGAAGCATTTTATAATTTATGCCTAAACTTATGATGATCAATTGATATCTTTTCAAATTTTTCATCAATTTTAAATTAGGGTAAAGAACATAAAGCATACCTTACTTTTCAATTTACCTATATTTAAATTGGAGCAGCAAAATAATAACGTAAAATCAAAATTTTAATTTGAAACTTGAATATATAATTAATTGTAAAAAGTAAAAATACATTCAAAATTGACAACTTTCATAGAACTGTTTCATTTTACAAAATAAAATAATTAACAATAATAATAATTTTTAAAATTCATAAATTTCTCTTTATGAAATTTTTTGACTTTAAATGAAATACCAATGTTTAATAATTGAACTTTTTAAATGATTTTTTTAAATTCAAAATAATTAATTAAAATAATATCTACATATAAATAACATGCTATTAATAATTGTAAATTTATAGGAGTATAATTGTATTAATATGATTGTTAAGTTTAATCTGTGAAAATATCTGTAAAAAAATCACAGAAATTGATTAATAACTGTATACAAACTATATTTTTATTTATAAAAAAATTAAATAAATTTACATTAATGAATTATTGCAGTCTACACTTAAAAATTAAAACTATTTTCTTTTTTTTATAATTTTAATAAAACGTAGTGCAAATTATTTTTGTATTTATATATAATATCAGAAATTTAATATCAAATATATTTAGTTATTTTGAAGCCTTTTTAACAATAATATTATAATTAATTGTATAAGAAAAAAATTGGTGATATATTTATATTTATGAATGCAAAAATTAATCATTAAAATTATAAAATTAAAACTTATTTGCAGTAGATGATCACTTGGAAATACTGAACTTCTCATTTGAAACAGTCCAAAATGCATTTAAAGCAAGCACATATCTTCATATTTGAAATATTCCAAATGCCATTTCTGCTATACCATTAGCCTAATTGTATTAATAATTACTGTAGTTTATATAGATTCTTATTTTTATCAGTATCGCTAAATGGTATTTCTATATATAGTAAATAAAAACAAATTAACATTAAATTCAAGTCGATAATACAAATTCTTATATTTAAAAAGCAATATCATAGATTTAATTTTAGCAAGATATCAGTTATACAATTATAAATTTTTTAACATTTTACTTTTTGCCTATATAGTATCGATACTACAAGATAGACAATAAGTTCAATATTATTTTCACATAATAAAAGCTGCAAGTGTTCAAATGCATTCACATTTAGTTTTTAATTCTATGATAAAAACAAAATAAACAATCACGAAACGTGATTATAAAATGTTAATTTATTAAAGAAGCTTAATGGACTTCAAGGCTGTAATATCGCAAGCAAATATCTTGTCTCAAAAATCTAATTTATATATCCTTTAAATATTTGTATAGAGATGAATTTAGTTAAAATTGTATTATAAAATAAATAGAAGAAAAAATTAAATTAATTAAATAAACTTATAAAAAGAATTAAAAACAAGTCCTTTCTATATTGTTTACAGGACTTAGTAAATACAAGTCTTTTAATTAAATGCATTATTATCTTAATACTTTATATAAAAGAAATTTGACTAAAAAATCCAGTATCTAAAAATATAAAAGCTAGTTGAATTCATAGTATAATATATTTTTTTATTTATGTTTAGAAAACTTTTTTTCATAATTATATTAATTATTTTTCAATAGTTAAAAATTTTAGTTCTTATTTATAAATTTATTTATTTAGCAACTGTACGTCTTTTCATACTAGCTATTAAATTTGTGACAAGTACACGTAATAATCAATTTCATTTTTTTGTAAGTTCCCTTTAATCCTCTAATTGATCAAATTTTTTTTTTGTATATTAATTTTCATTAACCTCTAAATGTTTTCTATAGGGTTTTGGTCTGAAGACTTTAATGGCCAAGAAAGTACTTCAATGCCATTTTCTTCCTTTCATTTTTTTGTGATTTTTGATTAATACTTTGGATCATTATCTTCTTGCAAGATCCAATCTATGTTACTTTTACCAAAAAGTTTAAAGGTGAAAGCCAGAAAACCCTGCTCATAAATAATATACATAAATTCAGCATTAAGGTTCCTTTGAAAGCAAAATAGCTTACCAAATCCAGAAGCAGAAAAACATCCTAAACATGAACTTTTGGTGGATACTTAACAGAACGAAATACTTTTTTCTACCAGGAAACTGCAAACCTTTTTTTTTGATATATATAATTGAAATGTACTCTTATCTGTAAAAATAACTCAATTCCAATCAAAATTTTTATATTTTTTTGCCTATTGCAACCTTTTCTTTCAATGGTTTTCTTTAAGTAAAGGTTTAGAAATTTCATTACTAAACTTTCCTCCAGATTTACGAAAACGTTACCTTATTGTTTCTACACTAAATCCAATATCTCTTTCTTCCATTTTTTCTTGTATTTGAATAGCTGTTATATTATGTTCTTTCTCTGCTATCTTTACAATCTTGTCATCTTGATTTGCGAATATTATACAAGGCTATTCTAGTCTTTCTAAAATACTTACCTCCCAATTTTCATGATATCTTTTAATCCAATAAATAGCTGTAGACTTACTACAACATACCTATTTAGCAATAAATCTAAAACTAAACTTTGAACCAGCTGGGTGTTCACGTAAAAAGACAATTTCATATCGTTTCTCTAAAAAAAGTTTTATTTTTCAAGTGAAAGTTTGATGATCATCTAAATTTTTTTTATATTATCGACTCTTATAAATTTACAGGTAATCATGTATTGTATTACATTATATTTCTGAAAAATTTAAGGGTAGTTATATAATAATTTTAGATGATCTCAGGCAGTCGGATACTTATGATCGCTACTGTATTATATATTAAATTTTTAATATTGAATTATATTGCCATTCCTTTTAATTACTAAATTTACTCTCCTTTTCATGCTATTGAATAAATTAAGGCAGAGGTTTTAATTAATATTGAACTATTTACCTTTAATAATTTTCATAAAAATTCTTTACATAATTGGCTTTTTTTCACTAATTCATTTATTAACCTTCTTTATCACCCTTTTTTTAATAATCACCCACAAATTTTCTATTGAATTCAGATCTGAAAATATAATAGCCAATCAAGAACCATGAGACATCAATTTTTAAAAAGAGCTTAACTTTATAATCATTATCTTATTAGAATGTCTAGGACTCTTTAAGAAGCTGATTTGCTTAATCAAGAGATTATTTGTTAAAATTTTATGATATAATTCCCATTCATATTTTCAGTAAATATGTGAAATCCAATTATTCCTTGTAAATAAAAAGCCCCTAAACATGAACTTTAAATGGGTTTTTGACAATTACACTAGTTAGTTTTTCTTTACCCTCTTTATAATGAACTAAGGTAATATTACAGAACATTTAAAAGGTCATTCATTAGAAAAAACCATATTTTCCCAATTTTTATTTTTATGAACTTCTGCCCAAAAAACTTGTCTTTCTTTTGCAATTAATGTGAGGAATGGGATTTTTTTAGGAACACAAACTCAGTAACCAAGCTTTTAAAGATTCTTACAGATTATGTGAGTGACTATATTAAGACCTAGGTAAGTATTATTAAGAATGTTTGCAATTTTAAAACTTATTACACTAGCATATAAATAAATGAGCTGACTAAGATGATGCTGCTTTTTTAGACTTAAAATCTTTGGGCATCTTAAATAATATTATTATTTTATTTTTGATTTTTTTAATTAGGATGACCACTGATATAGTATTCTTAGTGAGAACTTGGTAATTTTGTATAGTTCGTTTACATTTCATGTTCTATTATTCTACAATGACTTAACTACCTCATATCATTCTTTAATAAAAATTTTTTGTGATATTATTACAATATATCAGTCATGAAGTACTCTTATGCTCAGTTTTTTATGCATGTTGATCAGTATAATATAGTAAACAACTGAACAAAAAATTGGTTTGTATTATCCAATCAGATGTGATGTAAATTATTATTTTAATCACATAATCATGACTGCCATTTTTTTCTACCACTATTATAATATTTTATTAAATATATTATATTATGCATCTTATTTGTAATACATTCAATTTATACAATCAAAATTTAAGTTCAAGTGTAATGTAATAATTTAGCAAATCAAAATAAAAGATCAGTTGTATAAGGAAAATAAGATTTTTTTTAAAAATTTATAACTGAAAATTTTATCTATAAAACTGTCTTTAGTATATTAAGTAAAAATTTTTTAAATTAAATTTTTCATTTAGAATTCTTATTTATAATATATTTAAAATAATTTATTATTAAGTAAAATAAAAATACTGTTTAGAAATAAGATATTACAATAGGTATTACAAATACATTTTTTCTTAAATTATTTATTTTTTAATTTTTTAATATAGAAATAACTCTAATTATATATAATGAAGTTATTACTTATAATAGAAATATTATGTAGAATTACATATGAAGATAAATTAATACAAATAGTACAAACTTATTGTCTTTATCTTTAGATTCCTTAATGAAGGTATAAAGCATATTCACAATTGACTTAAAAAATGAGCAGCTCATGCATTACATTCTAAAATAGTATGTATTAATGAAACTATAAAATTGCAATTTTCAATTATTCAGAGCAAGAATTATTCATATTATTACAAATAGTATCTTTTTAAAGAATTTGTTAAAATATGAAATTTATAAATAAGTTTGAATTATTCTTGAATGATAATTTTACCATTCAAGAATGATATTTTATCATTTATATAAAGTAATTTATTATCATTCTTAAATGATATTTTATCATTTAAGAATTATATTTTTATTGTTTGAAAATAATGTTTTTATAATTTAAGAATGATGTTTTTTTATTCTTGAATGATATTTTATTATTCAATTAAAATGATTTATTATTATTCTTAATGGTAGTTTTATCATTCAATTAAAATGATTTATTATTATTTAATTAGAATAATTCATTATTATTCAAGAATAATATTTTATTATTTAATTAAATGATTCATTATTATTCTTAAATAATATTTTATTATTCAAGAATAATATTTTAACATTTATTAGAATGATTTATTATTATTCTTGAATAATAATTTTATTATTTAAAAATAATATTTTATCATTCAATTAGAATGATTATTATTATTTTTGAATAATGATTTGATTATTCAACTAGAATGATTCATTATCATTTTTCTTAAATGATAGCTATTATTCTTCTTAAATAATTTGATCAAGTCAGGTTAGGTCAAATAAAAATTTAAACAAATCAGATTTTTGTTTAATCTGATCTGATCCTCTTAATTTAGATAACTTTATTGACCTGACCTGAAACAACTTATTCAAAATTCTAATTATTACTTAAATTCAAGAATAATTCTATCAAATATAGATTTGCTAGAAACAAAATTTTTTAATAAAGCTTATTTTCAAATGTTACAGACCCCAGCGAAAGTAATGGCACTTAGTTTTTTAATAATTTGTGCGCAATTTTATAATAAAAAATCAAAAAAAATTTTATTTTCTAAAAGACCGACCAAAATTACATATATTTTATTAATTAATTAATATTTGGTATAGCCTCCTTCTACGTCAATACATGCTTTAATGTGACTTGACATACTATTAATGCAGTTAACTATTGCGATATTTTCAATATCATCCCATTCCTTCCTAATTAAATTTAAA
>CAJVPP010001064.1:0-23127 GCA_910592005.1 Funneliformis mosseae | reverse complement strand
AAATATATAGGAAATGTTCAGAACAAATAAATTTTTTGCTTATTCTAAAAAAAAAGTTAATATAATAAGTATATTCAGATAGTTTAATTAATCGTTCAGGTATTCATGATCACCCTCTGTAGATTGAATTTTGCAAGAAGATAATGATCTAAAGCATTGATCAAAAATTGTGAAAAAATGAAAGAAAGAAAATAGCATTAAGGTACTTTCTTAACCATTAATGTCTCTAGACCAAAACCCTATAGAAAACTTTAGAGGTTAATAAAATTAATATACAAAAAAAAATTCGATTAATTAGAGGATTAAAGGAGAAACTTACAAAAGAATAGAATTGATTATCATCTGTACTTACTGCAAATTTGGTAGCTAGCATAAAAAGGTGTACAGCTGTACTTATAGAGTTAGATAGTGACTACATAATGTATTAATTTTAGTTAGTTGATTATGTATTTTTTAAATAAAAAAATTTTTTGAATTTATTTACTTATAGCCAGAGTTAGAGGTAGTCAGATACTTATGACTGCTACTATAAGAGTTAATTTATAATTTAAACAAAAAGTTTATTTTATTTATATAAAATTAATTTGATATAACTAATAATTTATTATACTATAAATTCACTAATTATAGATATAAATTTCAATAAAAATATACTTAAATATAATAAAATGATAAAAATAAAATAACTATAAAAATAATAAAAATAGACAAAATAAAAATTAATTTTGATTACAGTTTAACATAGTTAAAAAATTATCTAATGTAAGATTATTATTGATTAATAAATTCTACATAATATTTGAAGTTGCAATTTTTTATTAACAATATATTTATTATTTATTTATTTTTCTTTTTTTAATAAAATATTTCATAAATTAACTTTTTTCTTTTTTTTATTGAGTATTTATTTATTAAATATTATTTTTCTAATATTATAAATTATTAATTATCTATCAAGTATATTTATTTCTTTTATATTATTTATTATATTTATTTTATTTTTTTAATATTTTAATATTATATTTTTAAATATTATTATAATTTTATTTATACTATAGTAGTCATAAGTATCTGACTGTCTCTAACTCTGGATATAAGTAAGTAAATTCAAATTTTTTGTTTTATTTAAAAAATACATAATTAATTAACTAAAATTAATATATTGTATAGTCACTATCTGACTTTATAAGTACAGCTGTACACCTTTTCATGCTAGCAACCAAATTTGTGACAAGTACAAGTGATAATCAGTTCTATTCTTTTGTAAGTTTTTCTTTAACCCTCTAATTAATCAAAATTTTTTTTGTATATTAATTTTCATTAACTTTCAAATATTTTTTATAAGATTTTGGTCTAGAGACATTGATGGCTAAGAAAATATCTTAATGCTATTTTCTTCCTTCTATTTTTTTGCAATTTTTGATTGATGTTTTAAATCATTATCTTCTTGCAAGATCCAATCTATATTACTTTTACCAAAAAGTTTAGAGGTGAAAGCCAGAAGATCCTGCTAAATAGTACATATAAATTCAGCATTAAGGTTTTTCTGAAAACAAAATAACTTATCAAATTCAGAAGCAGAAAAACATCTCTAAATATGAACTTTTGATGGATGTTTAACAGAATAAAACACTTTTTTTTACCAGAAAACTGAAAAACCTTTTTTTTTAATATATATAATTGAAATGTATTCTTATCTGTAAAAATAACTCAATTTCAATCAAATTTCTTATGTTTTTTTACCTATTATAACTTTTACTTTTAATGGTCTTCTTTAAGCAAAGGTTTAAAATTTCATTACTAAACTTTCCTTCAGACTTATGAAGATGTCACCTTACTGTTTCTATACTAAACTCAACACCTCTTTCTTTCATTTTTTCTTATATTTGAATGGCTGTTATATTATGTTCTTTCTCTACCATCTTTACAATCTTGTCATCTTATTTTACAGTGATTACACAAGGCTGCTCCAATTTTTTTAAAGTACTTAGGTCCCAATTTTCATAATATCTTTTAATCTAATAAATAGCTATAGATTTACTACAATATATCTGTTTAGCAATAAATTTAAAACTAAACTTTAGACCAGCTGGATGCTCGTGTAAAAAGATAATTTCATAACATTTTTCCAAAGAAAGCTTCATTTTTCAAGCGAAAGTTTGATGATCATCTAAATATTTTTTTTTGTATCATTGACACTTATAAATTTACTAGTAATCATGTATTGTGTTACATTATATTCCTGGAAATTTAAGGGTAATTATATAATAATTTTAGATAATCTCGAGCAGTCAGATACTTATGACCACTACTGTATATTACTAATTATTTTTAAATATTACTAATTATATTTTTTCTTTTATATTTATATTTATTAAATTATATTTTTAATATTTTGTTTTTTTTATTATATTTATATTTATTTAATAAATAAATAAATTTAAATTATATAATTATATTATTTAGTCATAAACGGCTTAGATTAAGTTATTTAGTAATAAAATAATCTAGATATGATTAAATAATTTAAATATAACTAAATAATCTAAATATAATTAAATAATCTAATTGTGAATAAATAATCTAAATATAACTAAATAATCTTAATATAACTAAATAATCTAATTGTGAATAAATAATCTAAATATAACTAAATAATCTAATTATGATTAAATAGTTTAATTAAATAACCTAATTATGATTAAATAGTCTAATTAAATAACCCAATTATGATTAAATAGTCTAATTAAATAACCTAATTATGATGATTTTTATATCTACTTATTTTTCTTATTATATTTTCTACCTTTGAAATTGAATTTCTTTTCATGCTTTCTATTTATTATTTGTGATTATTTGATTAAATAATCTAATTATAACTATAATTAAATAACCTGAATATGTCTATTTTTATTAGTGTTTATAATGTTATAAATACTTTCTATTATAATTTACATTGATTATATTCTATAGTCTTTTCATTACTAATTTGATACTTTCTTATTTGAAGCCAGCTTTTATACTGGAGATGATAGCCTTCTGTGTCAATTTGGATACTAGTACTATAATGAGGATGTGATCTATTTAGTTGCTTTCTAGATGCCAAATGTAGTAAATAAATATTGTGTCAAGTGGTGCAGTAAATCTACGCCTAAATTTAGCTGATATTATGACATAATTTAAGCTAATCTTTAAGGCATGTGATTTGGAGGATCTAAGCTGTTACCATGCTAGTGACTTGGTAGTATCCTGAAGCTGTCATAGAACTGGTAGAGAATCTGAGTGTTTCTATTAGTTTGCTAGTTTTAGGCCAGCTTGGATGCTGAGTTATTATATTTAAGGATCTGGTCGAATTTATGTACTGGCCAATTTTATACTGTGCTTTATTGTGTTAGTCATATAACTTTCACTGACTCATGAGTTAGAAAATTTAAAATGCAAAATATAAAAAATCATGTATTACCATAGCTGACTTGCACTATCTTATAATCTAACTATTACCTATTTGTTAACGATATATTGGTGGAATATTATAAGCACTTCTGAGATCTGATCATAGTTTAATCTGAGTCAAGGTAATGAGTATGTTAATTTTTTAAGCGTTCCTATAGATTTTTCATGAGACCAAATTTTTGATAAGTCATTAGAGCCAACTTATAGTATTAGGCTATTTTATTTCTTTTTTAATTAGTATCATATGTGTCATAAGTTTCATATACTAACCCATGATATAACCTATGGCATGTTCATTATACTTTTTGAGATTATTAAGCTATTTTATTTCTTTCTTGATTAGTGTCATAAGTATCACTAGTAAAAAGTAGTAATTTCTAGGAAAAGATCAAAATTTTTCTATGCTATCCCTATGGTATATGTGTGATGTATATATGCTAAAAAAATAAAAATAAGTTAAGAAACTCAATATTTTTTTGTAACAGTTATGACATTAATGATACCCATTAAGAAAGCTTTTTTTCGATCTAGAATTTCTAAAGAGTCTATTGTTTGTGTTATAAGTTCTGTCACAAGCTTTTTTTCCTATAATACTAGTAATTTTGAATTTTTAGAAAACCTGTTACCTATAGTAATGGGTTTTATATCACGTGATAAGTTGTATTATTTTTGTTTACCTCTAAATTACTTATCAGTATCTGTGTTGAAGCTAACTTAGCCTGCTTTTTCTGATGATAATATTCCCTTAATCTATATTTTTTTACATGTGTATCACAATAGTCATATTCAGATCTTATCAGCTCACCGCATTTTTTACAAGAAACTTGCTTAGAATTCCAATAGACTTTATATCCTTTTAGATTATAACATCTCCAATTGCACTCTTTTCTAATCCTAAGAATATATGAACAATAATAAAAATTCTAAGATGGATTCTTTTAGGATCATGTCTCCTTTTTTACCTTCTATTTGTATATATCTATTAAGAATATCAGGAAATTATTTTCATTTTAAACTTTTTTTTGTGAATAATATACCTTGAGTTTTAGTATAACTATAAATTATCTTAAATTGTTTGAGAAAAAAATGACATAATCTACGCTTTCAGAATTCCTCAACGTCTTTATCCTTCTTTATTTAAAGACTGAAAAAGAAAAAGTTGATCAGATACTTCATTATTCTAGCGAGAATTACTTGATAAGCATCCTAACTATGACGAATTAGTTGCGAGAAATGATAAGGATTCAACTTCAATTCTTAAAGATGAGATAACAAATTATCAAGATATCCTATTTATACCAGTCAATATAGGAGAATCCAAAAAATATATTAATCAAATTCCCATTATATTCTTCATCTCTATGGATATCTCATTAATAACCAAAAAGCAGTTGTCACCATTATTGATATCAAGGTATTTTTCAATATTTGTATTCCTAATAATACGAGAATTCTCAAATTTTGGTCTAAAGTAAAGAGTATACTTACTACTAAAAAAGATAGTAAAGGGAGTACTGTGAATATAAATCTAATCCAGATAGAATGTATAAAGGCAAATCCTATCTGTGGTCATCATGCAGAAAAATAGCTATATTTCTGTATTGTCACATTCAATAGAAATAAAAGGTTTACTGCTCTCAATATCATCTCAAGCTATAATTTAAAGGTTAATTCTGAATGTAAAATAGAGACAGCTTCAGACAATATAGGCACATATTATTGTAAAGTTGTAAGAGAGTATTAGATATCACTTTTCAGCTGAGGATTAATAAGTGATTATAAATATAATTTCAGTATATCTTATTATATAAAATCTTATAACTGCCATATACATTTTATGTCTACATTGATAGCTTTCACCACATAAACAATTTTGAATCACTTTACAAAATCTATCTATCTTCTCTCTTTACTCACGATTGAGCATTAATTCTAACATGAGATATAGAAACATACAATTCACATGAATCAAGAAACTTCCTAGAAGCGAAAAATGATATGTCCTAAGTTTTTATGATCTGCATGACTCTATACTAGAAAGATAACCCAAAACTATTAGAACAAATATGTCTTATTAATATCAAGACAGCTTCAGACCTGTACTAGGTAACAATTATATGTGAAAATCAAGCTAATTTATTAAAAGCTTTTGCTTTATGTTGGAAATCTTTTGTTTTAGATATCCAGCTTGGTTTTAATAATTCAGGATATGATTGTTTTTTATTGTAAAAAAAGCTACTAAATTAAATATTCTTAAGTAGATGGTTTAACTGTTAGCAAAATCGCATAAGAAAGCTGATGCTAAATTCATCTTTACTTGAAATTATTTTAGTAGAAGAGAAAAATCACTAACTAATAATTTCTTTTAAAGAAGCTAATGGGTAAAGAAAGTGGACAAGGAGGACAAGGATCTCAAAAAAATATTAGGCTGAGATTCTATCAATATCAAAATTAATCTCACTTTGAATTTTAAATCATCTTTTTTTAAACTTCCTAGATGTGTACTGATCAATATTCATGTAGGTTTTATGCAACTCCACTTCCGCTCTGAAAAAATATTACTCAAATTCTTCTTAGAAAAGTATAGTCTTGATGGCAAAACTGATATACCTATAAGCAAATTATGAAAGTATTATTCAGAAGCCAAAGATAGGACTTCTGATTCTTCTATCAAAAATATGCACAAAATCGTAAATTATTGTGTTATAGATGCTTTACGTTATCAGGAGTTCATAGTTGAATGTAGTATTATAAATGATTATAGAGAAGTCACTTCAATCGCTTATATATCATTATTTGATACGTATTATTATACTATAAGAATGAAAGTATCTAATCTCTTAAACGCCAAAGCTTAGGCACAGAACATCCTATATACTACAAAAATTTCTGGCTAGAAAACATTTGGAAAGTTTTTAAAAGCATATGTATATTCACTAGAAAAAGGTTTTGAAAATAAGCATCCTGTTATAGGTTTAGATTTCACTTCCTTATATCCTAACATAATTATGACTTACAACCTCTTATTTGAGAAGATGATTTCAACATTTTCAGAAGTAAATAAGTTAAAAAGAGAGAATAAAATACTTCATAGTATCAAATTCAAATATAATAGTGATCTTGTGCGAGTTTGGATTATACAGCATGGAAATAAGTCTGATCAGAAAGGACTATTTCTAAAAATATTAGAAAATTTGCTCAATATGCGAAATAAATGAAGGCTGAGCTAAATCTTCTCAGAAAGAAAAAAGAATATTTGGAGTTAGTTAAAGGTAGATTGGATTTAGCTAGCGAGTCTACCCTAATAGTAAATGTAATTAAAGATGTTTTTTCTTTGACAGAAAATACGAAAAAGCATACTAAGATAGCCTAAATTTTAGATCCTTTTATTGATGTAGTATACGCTACTTTAAGAAAAAATACAGTTCTGTCTGTTTCACATATGATTCTCTAAATTCAAAGCAAAAAGCTGTTAAATTATATATAAATTCATTCTATAGTATGATAGGTTAAAGTGACTTCCTATTCTACAAACTTGAATTTGCTAAGGATGTTACTTCAGCTGAATGAGAAAATATCAAACTTATTACAGAATTCATGAAAAAGAAAGGTTTTGAGATAAAATATGGTGATACTGATTCTCTATATCTTATTTGTCCAGATTTCTATTATGAGAAATGCGATATAACTTATGATGCTAGAAAAGGTATAATCTCAAAACTAGAGTACTGGACTGAAATGATCAAAATTACTATAGTCATAATGAAAAAATTGCGCAATGAAGTAAACACCTTTCTTAGACTAAAAACTAGATCAGATTATTTTAAAATAGCTTATAAAGAAGTATTATTCCTAGTAGTGTTCACTGGAAAGAAAAAATATTTTGGTATCTCCCATGAAGATACCCTAAACTTCAAACTGAAAGAGCTTTTTATAAGAGGAATTAATACTATGAAACAGAGTAAATCCTAAGTTTTCAAAACTATAGGGAATAGGATTATGTCGAGAGCTATGGATATTAACAATAACTGATCACTTCATGATATTCTTAGGGATGATATAACCAATTCCAAGCAATGAGATTTTGAGCAGTTTATAGAGACTGATACATGAAAATCTAATGTGAATAACCAAAGTGTCCAATGATTTATAAGATGAATGAGGAGAAAATATGAGAGTAAAATTCTAATGTCAGGTAAACGCTTTAGTTATATAGTAACTCATTTGGACACGACTTTTGATTTACATGGTAAAAAGTTAAATCTAATTAAAGATGACAAAAATGGAATTTATGAACGTAACTAAAGAATTAGGTAAAGAGTTAGATTTATATCATTATTATAAAAAAATTATCATTGATCTCTGTGCTTAATTTATCATATATAAGAAGAAATACAAGTCTACTTCTACAAGCAGAATCATGCAAATCAAAGATCCAGATGAGAAATATATAGAGATTGATAATTACGCTTAAAAACAGGTTAAGTCGTGACTTAAGGAATTTGTTAAAGAGAATATTATAGTAAATAGTGTTACTTTTAAGATGATAATATTCTGTGAAATGCTTATAAACATGCTTATAGAATATAATTAAAGAAGCATAAGAAATGTTGTATCAAAAGATAGGTAGTTTATATGAAATATTTTATGGTAAATGACTTAGCTATGAGATTTTTATGGTAAGTAACCCTGTCAAGGTATTATGGGAGAAATTTATAAAATGCATTAAAAAAATTTCAAAAGATAAAAACCTATTAATAGATGACAAAATGAAGAAAAAATATGCTTTGATTTTGCTTGATATCTTAGTGAGCTTACAAAATATATTGAAGAGTATAATTTATTCTTTCATAAATTAGTCTACTATATGCGTTATAATGAGCATATATCAATTTTAGAAGAAATCAGCCCTGATTCATCTAATGTGAAAAAATGAAATAATTGTTGACCTATCCGCCTTACCTCATATATCAGAAATTGACACTAAATGACATTAGTAATTTATAGTATTTCTATCTTAAGGGTATAACTGAATTTGAGACGCTAAAGTAAAGCACTTAAATAGATTATATTATTAAGTATTTTAGTAGAATGTGGTAATTTCAACTAAGAATACTTAGCCATTAAGGCACTTTATATAATATTATTTACATATTCTTTCTTGTGCAATAATACTAGCTAACTTCAATTCCTATATTCAATCTAGTTATGAGGTGGCCTCTTTCAGCCTCTGATTATATAGCCTGATCTCAGATATACCTAGAGATATAAATTGCTAGTCTGAATGTATCAGTCACTTTTTTTTTCATATATTCTATAGTTTTTTTCCAACTACGATTCATATAATTGCAATAAGTAGTAAGGTAAATATGAAATATATTATTATTGGTAATATCAAAGAATTTACGATAATAGAAGCAGTTACTGGTAAGACATTACTTCTGCGCTACTTATTATTTGGGATAAAGGATTAAGAGTTAAAAGGGTTCCTTCAGAACCATGTTGTGATAAATTATTCATAGGCGAGGGTAGAGAATCTACTTCATTATGCGAAGCGTCTCTTAGCTCTTTCTTCGACAGTAATTCTTAAAAATAAGTATTTTTTTCTAGTAAATTTAATCATGCTAAAGATAAGAAATCTAACTTCTGTTTATATATGATGTTTATTGCCTTTATCCCTTTTTCCATACATTCTATTGTATATTCTTTTGAACTAAGGTCCTCATTTATTCGTTTTAATTCAAGCCTAAGAGAATTGATCTCTTTAGGATCAGATGAATTTATTTAAACTGGCCCATCTAAAAGTCCTTCCACTGCATCTGAATCATGAAACACCTGTTTTAGTTTCAAATCATAATATGTACGCTCTAGATCTATGTTTTCTAACTTACCTTCCAATTTACATACTTTAGCTTTAAGAGAGAAAAACTTGATCTTGTTAGCAGACGAAGCTTTTTGGGTCAAACTTTCTTCTTTTTTCAATGTTTTAATCTTTGATTTGAGTGATTAGATTTCGGCAGTATATTTGGCTTCAAGTTTACGTTGACTCTCAGAATGAGACTTCTGTTCAGAAATAAATTAGGATCTAACTTTAACGCTAGATGTATTTAACTGGCTAATCTTATTTCTAATATTACTATAGCTTCGCTGATATCCCTTTTTCCGCTCATTGTATTATCTACCAATTTTTTACTGAGATCATTAATCTCAGAGTTAAATTTGGTAAAAAATCTTAATTTTTTAAGCTCTTGCTCATATGCACTACTCAGCTGATGATCAGGTTTTTTATAAGAATCACCTTTCTATCTTTTATATTATTCAATGTGTGTACATTAGATATAATATTAGTATGATTATATATTAAAAAAAAATGCACAAATAAATTTTTGAGATAATAGACATAATCTGTTTAATTAGAATAATACATTCTTTCTGAATATCCTGTTTATTCTGTATATCCTATACATCTGGAATATTATCTTCTAATATATCCTATATATCCTATATATTCAGAATAATATATTCTTTCTATATATCCTATTAATAAATTATTTTGGAGTATTATATTAGATATATAAAAAAATATTGCTACCATGCTTAGGTAATACATAAGATGTGATGCTTCTTTTTTTCACTAGCCAATTATAACTATATTATGCAATGTACTAAAAAAGTCTAGAAATAAAGTTTTAAAGGATTTAACAGATAAATATTGCATATCACAAAAACGTATTTATCAGATCTAAAGAGGTGAAAAAAATAGAGTTGCGTAAAATCAACCAATTTATATGCCAACAGCTAGTCCTAAAGAAATCGCTTCACTTTTTAATATAAATATTGTGAGCAGGCGGACTGAGTTAAAGATCTAAGACCAAGATGTTTCTCCATTTGTAGAACTGAAAAAATATATGTGTGATGCTAAGATAGAGTCTAGTAAATCTATTGATTCAGTTTTGAAAGAAGGTGGGAAGGCAAAAAAGACTGGAGGGAAGAAATCGAAATCTAAATCTATATTAGCAAAGTTAACATTATCTTCCATCCAGTCTCAATTGATTCTCACGTTACATGAGAAAATAGCTGAAAGAAACATAAAAAATATAGCGAATATGAAGAATATATTAGAAAAATAACTTATTTATTCTTTAAGAAGTTTATCATAACGTGCCTGTAATCTTTTACAATTCTCATTGATTTCTGTATTATATTTAAGAATGCTATATAGCATTTTTTCAAGTTCCTCATAACTCATGTTTTTTTTAATATGTTATCTTTGCTTAAGTCCTATAGGTCCTGAGAAATCTTGTCTGAAACTGACAGATCATCACATTCAGGAGTAATATTTGCGCAATTCATCTCAAACTTGTTTTTGACCTTATGCATGATGACTGAAATAATATAGTATTTTTCATTAAGAGGAATCTTTAGCTCATTAGTTTTCCAATTTATTGTGCAATTGTATTTCTTTAAAAGTTAGTTGGAAAATATTAACATCAGCTTGTGATATTTCACTATGATAAAATTTTCATGAATAGTACAACCTGAGGCTAGAATAATAGGCAAATTGCGGACAACTTCAATAGATTCAACTAGAATAGTAGTAATACCGCTGAGATTATGTGTTTCAGATTTATTAATTTTAGCCTTCATACATTCAATGATATTTTCTGTTATGATAGAAGACTCAGTTCCAGAGTGGACTGTCATAGCTGGAATCTTTAAGCGCTTGATTTTACACTTTACTATTACAACACTTATTTTCAGCTTCCTTCTCTAGACGAAATCAATTTTTATCAAATCATTCAAAGTTTTCTCTTCATCTGAGTCAGGTATTGCAGAAGCTGGTTTTCAGAAAGATGAAAAATCATTGGTTTTAGATTTGATATTTTTTCCCTGATCTGATTTCTTAGTATCTAGCAAAAAAACTTGAATCATATACAGAGGGAGAATCTTTTTAAGTTCTTCTCAAGAGTAGAACCAAGCTCACTTTAAACTATTTTGCGAATAGTTTTCTGATCAGCTTTGGTTAAAAAAGAATTAGTATTACTATTTTCCTGATCATGTTTTAGCATTTCTGACCCCTATTTTGTTTTGCGTAGCTTTTTCGCAATTTTAGAACTTTTATTACTATAAGAGTCTTTTTTCCCACTATGTCTTATTTTTTTTTGACTTAATAATATTAACAGTGATATCGTCTCTAGAATCAGAAGAACTTGTGTTGGAATCAGAACTATCACTAGATAATGTATCACTAGATGAGATGTTAGAATCTGAATCTAAATCAAAACCTGAATCTATAGTAACAAGATTAACTTTAGCTTTCTTAGACTTTTTCTTCTTTTAAGTATATTTGCGAGAATTATGTCTAGTTCAGTTACAATTAAAGCACTGCTGTTATGTTTTCATAGCTTTTTTAATCGCTTTAACCACATGTAAGTATAACTGTTTTTTTATAAGCTCAACAAGTTCATCATCAGAATCAACTTCAACCTTTTTCTTTAGCTTTGGTAGTAAAGTAGGATTAGGAACAAGAATAAATTCTGAGATTTCTCTTGTAATCTATGATAAAAATCTACCTATATTTTCATCTCGTAAATTTTTATGCATTCCTGCAGGATGTGATTGAAATTGTGATAAAGCCACTTATTGAAGCCGTTAGGTTCTGAGGATGCCATTGTATTTTTTTACTAAGCTCTCAATTTCATTTTTAGTCATTTTGATCTATTAGTTTCTACATAAGGGTCAGATGCCAGAAAAATTAGAAAAGAAGATGATGCACTCTGTTGAGATAATATAAAATTTTCTGCTTCAGCCAATGCTTCTGTAATATTATTCTGAGTATCATGAAATTTGGCCATCATTTAAAGATTGTATTGATTCATCAGAGACAGATCATGAATAAATTGTCTTCTTTGCTGTTTAAGAGTTATTTCAGCTAATTTACCAATCTTTTTAATTCTAGTGGAAAATTGCTTAACTGACAAACTGACAAATCACCCTGCAAAAGTTGATCAAATACTGCTATTTGTTTTAAATACTTAACTGTTGTATAAGCAGTTTTAAACAGATAAAGAAGTTGATCAAGCTTAATACCAGGAGTAATAGTAACAGCAGGAAGACCAACTTCAGCATTTGGTACCACTGGTGCATTATTTGTAGGCTTACCACCTGCAATAGACCAGTCTTCATCCTAATTTTCATTCAGAATAATATTAACGCCAGTTACGACCTCTGCTCTAATTCTACTAATTTCAGTTCCTGCTTACCTTGAAATTCTCTAGTAGTATTCAAACCACTAATTTGATTATCACCATTTCTAATACCTATTGCTCAAATAGCATTTAAGTCTACTATACTTAAATTATCTGAGAAATTATTACATCTCTAATTTTTGCCTTTGATGCGAGTTAAATAAAATTCAATACATTACCTACAAGATATGATACTACTAATCCAAATGCCTCTTTTCTTCTAACAACTTGATCTGCACCAGATGCAACATTTATTTGACTAGCTATTATATATCTTTGTATATCCCTAAGCCAATCTTCTAGATCCTCTTTAGGATAACCATAAAATATTAGAGGTCTGTATCCTATCATTCCTATTTGTTGTATATTAGGTAGATTATTCTGTAATGCTAAAATTTGTCTTTGTAAATTAAATATTATCTAGCATTCTTCATGTGTTTTATTTTTCCATTTCTCATATCTATCAAAAAGCTAATCTCAATTATATTCTAGTACCCCTGTCACCTTGACATTCATGCAGTTAAGCATTTAGTTGTTGATTATCTTTTCTTATATTAACCCATAAATCTTGTATTATCCTAGTCTTACGAATCTAAAATTGAGAAATAAAAATAAGTTAAGTATTTTCTCAAAATAATCTAGCTTTCTTCTCTTCTAGCTAATCATTAATAGCTCCTATATCTTCATCATAAGATGGAAAATTGGGCATAGAATCTTCTGAAACATTAGTATTATCACCTAAATTACATAAAATCTCATCATCAAATTCTTAAGAAGAACTTGACATTTTAGGAGGAGGAGAAGAACTTCTACTATATATAACTTGTGTCAATTCTTGAACTCATTTTTCTGTAGTATTAGCAAGGCCTATAGCCTTTAAAGTTTCTCATGCTTTTTCTCTAATAATTGATGAACCTCTTAGGAAGATAAGATTTCTTCTGGCTCTACTAGAAGTAGTATTAAAGATAGAATACTAGTCAATAAATCCTCATCAAGTTGCTCACTTAAATTATGATGATGCCTAATAGATCAGTTGAATTCTTCTTATAAAGTTCCAATAGAAACTCTCTCACTAGAGAAATCACTAGAAAGTAATTGAGGTTTTCTATTATTCTAGTAAGATCCTCTTGTAATATTCTATTTAGGGTTTCTATGTCTTCTAAAGCATTCTGGATATCTTGTAATTCTCTATCACGCTCAGCTATTATTCTTTCAGCTTGTAAAAGATTGTTTTTAAGATTTTTTAATCAACTTCGAATTCTGTGTAAATTTATTTTATTATCAGCAGTATTTCTTACTTGCTTTAAACAGTTTACTTAGATAGTAGCATGATAATTAATTTTTTCATATTCATCTATTCTATATGTATAGTCTTGTATTCCTGATGTACCTGATAAGTTAGAAGTTATATTGCTTGATAAAGATTGATTATTATCCAATGATGATGAGAACGATAAGGATGATAAAGAATCTCTTGTTAATAGTATTAAAGGGACCCTCTAGGACCAGATATATTACTCGATGAAGTTATGATAAAATCACTAATCCTATTTTTTAACCAAAATATCTTTTAAATAATCCTTCTGATATCTGATCTTCTCAAAAAGTTATAAATAACAATCTACATTTTGCAATCATTTTCAGATTATGGATTTTTATCTCTAATGCCATTATCTGACTTTTAAGATTAGATATCTTCTACTCTAAGATCTCTTTTATTTTATATAATTGAGATATCTCTAGCTCACTATGAATATAAATCACATTTTAAGAATTGTATCTAACTCTCATATACTTTATTTTCAGATATCAGCACTGTTTTATCTTCTTTTTTATAGATAGTTCTATCTTTTTGAGAAATGAGAAAAGGATGAGTAAAGAAGTAAGAGTTCCTACAATCCAAATAAATCCTAATAAAGCTCAAAGAATCGAAAAATATTATATTATGTGATATATATTATTACCTAACTAGCTATTATTCTAATCCTAAATTCTTGCTGAAAGTACTTAAGACAAGAGATGTATGTAAATAAAAAGAGCATAATTTTTACCTAAAAGAATGCTATAATTTTTTAGAATAGCAATATATATACCAAATACATAAAACTCTTCCAAAAAATATTCCTAAATGTAGCTATAGCCAAATAACTCACCCAAATTGCATACATTAATGTGATTTGCTATTTCTTATACATAATCATTATAAGCGTAAAAATATATAGCAGTACTTAATATAATAGACTGCACTTTCTGAATTTCCTGAAAAAACTGTTTTGAGTGTCTCTATTATTATAATATCTCGGGATAGCATCTCATAGATTATTACTATAACTACAAAAAGTGCTAGTAGAAAAAAATCCAATGGTGACATAGTATTAGAGCTGTATTACACTTATTTGATTTTTTGGACAGGCGGGCAAATTACAGAATTATTTTTAATAGAAACATGTTCGAATCACCCAACTGTTTTATAATAAAAAATGATCACTATGATCGTCCCAAAACATGAAGGTCCCTAGATCTTCGTCAGTGATCTACTATTCATTAATTAGCCGATCCTGACCTGCAAATTACCCTGTATTAGAATGTATTAGCTTGGCGATCAAAAAGTAGCATATATAATTTTATTATTACTGGTCAAGAGATCATATGTAGTATTTAATATTTTTTATTTACGAGACATTCCTAGCCTCAAGCTTGACGATCTTAGCCACAAGTTTAACATTTTCTTCTCTAAGTAAATTTCAGTGAAAAAAATAAACTTATAAGATAATCTAGTACTAAAGTATGTGATAATTCTCCTAGGCGGAAGTTGATGTCCATTACGTATTTCAACGATCTTTTTCAGAAGGTATCGAGCAGGTTGTTAACTAAAAACGAATTGATTTTTTTGGGCAAAGGATTTAAATTTGTAAATCACTAAAAGTTTAGTCTTTATTACAAATTAAAAAAAAACTAAGAAATAAACCGATTACAAACAATTACCTTTCTAAACATTTCTTGAGAGCATTTGAAACAGTTGGTCGTTTACTTGGAAAGTTATTACGTAAATCTGCACTAAAACTTACTAAATTCCAACACATATATCAACTTTAATCTCTTTGAAGGCATAGATTCGCTATAATAGGTAATATTCGACCTAAATAACAATAGTATAAATTAGAATTTCATAAGAAAAATTTTTATAAAAGTTAAAAAAAAGCACTCACAGACATTTCGAAGAAAATTTATAATGCGAATTCTATCAGACAAACGTCCCAAATCAAACTTTGCAATTCGCTTAGAATAAACACTTTGCTTTCTCTTATTATTTGATTTAGTTATAGGCTTGTGCATTGTGACAAATGTAATAAAAGTTTCAATAGCATAATATCCGAAAATGTATGGCGCATCTCCATATTTCCAACCTTTGATTTTTTCGGTTAACTCTTTCGAAGGATCTCCCACGCCTTCTGGGCACTTTTCTTCACCTCGAAAAAGACAAATATTTCTTACTTTCACAACCATATCTGGGTGGTTGCAACCTATGAATACAATATTTTAATACATATCATATTGATCAACCACTACCATTTAATTAACTTTACCAGTTGTGGTTTTTTTGCTAGTATTACGATCAAATTCCAATAATGGCAAGCTAGCATTATGTTTTCCAAATACCTCTATCGTATTTTTAATAATACTATCCCACAGACCATGATAGGAATCTTCATTTTTTCCATACGAGGGAGGGTAAATTAATTGTCCTAAAAGTTTGAAAAAAGTGATGTATATTCCTCTTTAGCATTTGGTACAAAATATATATTTCGTTCTTCCTCAGTTATGCAATCTAAACCTCCAGTTTTAAGTTGGAAAAAATGAATAGAGGCAAACGGTATTTTTACAGGAGGGTTTTCATTAAGGAAATCTACTATATTGGACCTTTTAGGAAGTTGGCCAGGACACTGAACTAATAGTTTTATTATTTCAGTGGTTATATCTAAGATAATGAAATATTGTAATGAAAAAACTGCATAAAAAAAAATGAAGAAATTAGAGCTATACCTTTTGGAATACTTGGGACTATAAGAAATAAGTTAAACAAGATTAGTAATAATAAGTATGGCACAGCAAAAGCTCAAAAATGAGAATGAAACGACTATGTTGAAAATGTGACATTTTACCAACGATAGGAATTATATTCTCCTTCTTCCTCTTCTTTTTCTTGGAATTCTGTATAGTATGCAAAGGGAGTGTATGAGAAAGATCCTTAACATAAGGAAGGTACATAGCCGATTCCTCCTCCAGAATCAGCAGACCTTAATCAAAGAACCTCATAGCAAATTGTACACGTCGCAGAGGTAAGAATACACTCACAGTCTGGACACTCTTCTTCCCCATACTCACAGAAACGGGACGTAGCACAATTGCTATACTTGTTAATACTTTCACAACCTTGAGAATGTGAAAAATACTAACCTTTTTAAAATCCTTTTTTATTGATATCACTTTCTGTCCTTCTCTTGATTTCCGATCTATTATTTTCAACAAAATTTTCAGCTCACTCTCAAAAGCCTGATGCGACTTTTTTATTGACTTTTGAATTTCTTCAAAGAAAAATTTATCCCACGTTTCTATTCCCCATTCCGTAAGAGGCCTTTTCCAGTAATTAGCATAACGAACTTCATCCAAGATTTTATCAGACAACATATTTAACAAAAAAAAAAATAATAGATAGAACAACGCGTATAGACGTGTCTGGTTTAATTTTATACATGACGATCACTCAATCAGATTTCTTTTTTGACGCACTATACATGTGATTTACGAATTTAGGCCTCTTAATGTATGATCATATGAAGAGTTATAAGAACTAGTAGTAAGTTGTGACTGTTAATTTGAAATTTAAAATATGCGAAAAAAACAATAGGTTATTGATTATAAGAAATCGAACCTTTTGGATGCTTGAGTAATGAACTCCTCAATTTTCTGTATTCTTTCTGGAATGACAATTTCCAGTTTTTCATCATACCATACCTCAATAAGAAAAATTCCATTATCTTGACATATGTACCTTTTTAGCTGATCACGATTAACGATGTTTTCGAGTTTTTTAACATCCTTATACCAGCTAGTGCTATGAAGCCGATACTAAGCTCCTTGCACCTCCAATGCAATTCGATATTTTTGGAAGAAGGCATCAAGCTCTAATCCATTCAAGAAAGGCAGGCAATATTTGATGATAAGTTCATCATTAAGAATTTCCTTAGCTATCTGGATACATCTAGTCTGAAATTTCTGATTTTTCTTAGCCTCTCTTTCTGCCTGATCCTGCTCTAGTTTTAAAAATCTAGCCTCTCTTTCTGCCTGATCATGCTCTAGTTTTAAAATTCTAGCCTCAAGTGTTTCAAGCTTAGCTTTCTCATCAGTTTTCTTAGCCTCAAGTTCAATGATCAATACTTCAAGATCAGATGACATGATAGATAATATCTTCATACATAAAAGAATTATTCAATGTTACGTGGCAAATGTAAAATCGCTTTATTAATACATGCAAAAATAAATACAAAGTTCGGGACCTAACCCATGATACATATTATTTTTTAATAATTTTTTCGATCCTAATCCTCTTGCTAATTGGAGAGATTTATGATAAGAACATAATATATGCTTTATTTTAAAAAATAAGAAACGTTGCCAGAACTCAGCCTACAATACATAAAATTAGCTATAGTATGAAGTGATCACTGCTCTGGACTAGCTAGATTATTCAGACTCTGATTCAGTTTCAGAGCTAGAAGATTCTGAATCAGAACAATAATCTTCATCAAAATCGATATGAATATTTGGATTTAGCTAGTCCATGGCTTTTTTGCTAATATTTTCATATCCTTCCAAATCTAGAAATTTTAAATTGAAATATGAGTGAGCAATTTCTTTGATAATCGTACTGGTAATATTGCAATATCCAAGGCTAAGATGCTAAATCTTCGAGTAGGAGCGAATAATATTGCAGATTGATAATTCACTAATGAATGTACAACTACTTAAATCAAGATATTCTAATTTATGACAAGAATGGGCCAGTGCTTCAATAACTCTATCAGTGATATCATTACCATCGATTTCTAAGTGTCTTAAATTTGAAGATCCTTTGATGATGGCTATAATCAATTTATCATTCCACAAAGCCATAGCCCCACTAAACTCAAGATACTCTATTTTGAAGTGTCTTCGCATCAAAGTACTAGTATCTTTGACATCCCCCCTACTATATGAAATATCAAAATTTGTAAATTTGGGCATAAGTTTAAGATGCAACTTATAGATTTATCTGTGATCTGACGTGCTTCGGCAAAATGGAACTCTTGCAAATCATGGCAATTATCTGCAATTACAAACAAAGATTTATCGGTAATATTTCTGGAGTAGGAAATATTTAGATATTCTAATTTACGGTATGATCTTACGATCGCATATATACCTTTATTAGTTATTTCTTTGACATTTCACAGATTGAGATATCTCAAATTAGGATACAATTCCGCTATTATAAATAGTGATCTATCACCAAAACCTATACTTTTTTTGAAATTTAAATGAATTATATTCGGGAATGTATCCACAATATTTTTTATTTTTCTATCCGAAAGCGAATGGTAATAAGTAATTTCTAGATGAGTTACATTCGAGACATAAGCTGGCTTATACTTTTCGCATATTATTTTTACAAATCTTTCTAAACGAGTACAGTCTCTCTCTTGATAGGTATAATCGTCTGGAAAATAATGGTAACATTTCAGGTTATTCCCCTTTAGTTCGATATATTTCCATAAGCTAGGAATGGCACATCTGTATTACAATCAAGAAACAAATAGAACAGGATAGAGAGATTTATCTATTGCTAAAAAATGTAAAATCTGTTCTAATAGTTCTGGTAAATAAAAGATGCTTGATTGCGCCATAAATAGTGTATATTATATACTTCATATTTAAACGAAAAATCTTCCGAGCTGGTAATCTCCAGCTCAGGCTTGAAGATATTAGACTTGATGTAATAACCAAGTTTCGGAAATGCATAATAAGAAATTATTGAAATAAGTATACCTTGATAAAAAATATGACGCTTGCTCTTCCTGAATTACTAAAGAATGTTTTTAATTTCTTAGCTAAAGATAACGCACTATATCCAACTTTGCTGGTCTCTAGACTTTGGTCTAGGTGCACTGGTCCAATTTTATGGGGTCGTATCGAATTGATTGGTGAGAAACAACAGGAAAAGTTTATAAAAATGATACGTATAAACTCTAGACCGATTTTTAGACATAGTGTGCAGTGCCTCATAATTACGCACCTTTCTTATCTTTCGAATGAGATAATCGAAAAAATAGTCAAAGTATTCCCAAACATAATCCATTTAGATTTTGAGCGAAGTACGGGTTTTGATGATACGGCCTTAATCAAGATTTCTCAAGTATATTCCAATCTGATCCATCTTAACGTTTCTAACAATGGGGGCTTAACTGATCATTCTATTACTAAAATCGCAAAGAAATGTGATAAATTGCAGTTTTTAGATATTGGTTTTGGCGGAGATATTACCGGTAAATCATTCTGTGAAATAGCACAGTCATGCAATGGGTTAAAACATCTAGGAATTAGTTCATCTTGGAAACATGTCACTGACAGCATTATATATGAAATCGCACGATCCCTTCCTAATCTCCAATCCCTAGATATCAGTTCTTGTAGTAGACTTACCGATACTGCTATTCACACCCTTACGGATTCATACCCAAATCTGAAAAGTTTAAAACTCGCGCACTGTGATGGAATAAGTGATATAGCCATCAGAAAAATCGCACAATTCCATTGTTTGGAACATCTCAACCTCTATGGTATGAGTGCCCTTACTGATAAATCAATGCGCATTATTGCGAGATCGTGCTCAAATATCCAATATCTTAATCTTCAATCTTGCAATATTACAGACAGAGCTATAGAAGAAATAGCTCTATCATGCCATAATCTAAAACATCTTGACCTTTATGGAGTTCAACATATTATTTCTGACTTGTCAATTTCCAAAATCGCAAAAATGTGTCCTAATATCATATATCTTGATCTAGGATATGCTCTGTCTATTTCCTGTACAACTCTCAAAATTATTGCAGACCACTTGCATGCTCTAGAATATCTTGGCTTGAAAAATTGCTATAGAATTAGTCAAAAAATAATAGACATGTTATTTCCTGATCTCGAAATAGGCGGGTATTACTCATTACCACTTGGGCAGTAAGAATGGATGAATTCAGATAAATTTTCTGAGCTGGCGAGGCCCATTTTAAACCACCAACTGTTTAACCTTTTTTGGTCGTGCCTTCCTTCATTGCTTATGAGGGATAGCCTCGTTTTCTCTTATTACAATTGTCTTAACCGAATCAGATTCTTCGGAAGATTTAGACAAATAGGAAGAACCCTTACCTTTTTTATCAATTATCGAAGAAACTATTTCTTGTATTAAGTTGACCACAGTTTCCCTTATCTACACATTCATCCAGATCTTTTATTTCAGTCTCTAAGGACTTTACATCTCTCTAATCTTTTTACCCTCTTTTCTAAAGTGTTGTATTGGGAATGATAGTCTTCTAATTGTTTCTTTAGTGCTCTATTTTCACCGGAAAGCGTACTATATACTTCTGCATTTTGCTCGTTTAGTCCGAACATCTGGGCTAATATCTTCGTATATCTGGTAACTTCTTGCTCTCTGGATGCATCAGATGAATGCTTTTGATTGGCTACCATTTTCGTAATATATTCTATATGCTAGATCTTGCCTCGAACAAAAAAATAAAATTACGCACATTGATATCCCGACCCTCTAACCCATATATGTGATTAGTTTTTATCGAAGAGCATGAATGGGTTTGCTTAATCGGACAGACATATACAAATCATTATCAGGATTAATCCACTTTTTCTTTTATCTTTACCTGATTCTTTAGGGATGCCTTCGAACAATTGCAAGAAAGTGGGTCATTCATTACGCCGTAACTTTCTACTGATTCATGACAACCTACTACTTGTCTGCAAGCCAACTTTCGTAAATATTGGCGATGAGAATCGTTCCTACCTTCATGGATCCTGCTAGCATGATCTGCACCTATCTTTCTCAATTTACTCGAAGTAATCCCATGTTGAGCTAAAGCAAGATTAATTAGATTTACATTAACTATACCGCTTTGTTTTTTTGTAAGAAGGGAAATTTTTCTGGTATTGCTTTTTAAATCCAAGTAAGCAAATCTTTTGCTCATAGCGGATTTTTTTTCATTGAAACGAAAGGCTGAGGTTCCCCCACTCCTGTTTCTTCTTTGACTTTAGAGTAGCCAGTACAATACCAGGAATATTTAGGATTATACCAGGTCTTTTTAGAACCCCAAGTCTCGTCTAATGCTTCATAATTATCAATACAAAGACCGGTGACATCTGCTGGTTGCATGCATAACATTATCATTACATCAACCAGATTTTCCTTAGAAGGAGACAAGGAAATATTAAATTTATCGAGTCTTTCTTGAACCGGTTCTAAGAAGAAGTGTTCAGGCTAGTCGACACCTTCAAATTTATCAAGTACAAGTCGATGTGCTTGAATTTTATTTGATTCAGTAGTAATATGAGGAATTTTGGTCGCTTCTTTTTTGGAATGATCAGCTCCATAATTCCGTAACTTTTTTCGCAATAAAGTAAGCCGGGAACTTCCTGCAACTGAATTAGGTGCAGAACTTCCCAAATCATATGAAATTTGTTTTATTTTCTCAGACGGATAATCCTTTTTCACAATTTCTTGGGCAATTTTATCAACAGTATCCCTGCCTTCTTCACGCTTTCCAGAAGGTCGAATAGGAATGAGAACTTCTACTTGTTCCTTAGTAAACCCTAATTGTCAAAAACATGTTTTGGCATTGGATCTTACCTTGCGATCATCCTTTAAACTTTTGCTAATTTCCTCTGTGTATTGAGCTAGTTCGAATAATGGAGTTTCGAAGGTCCATTTATGGCATTTCATGAAATCTGTAGCTACTTTTGCCATATTGTTTTTACAACAGTATAGTCAAGACTATTAAAATGTACTAATTTTATATTACGTATAGAAAAGTTCAATTCAAAAAATTTTCTCAGAGCCATGCTTCTTCGGAAAGGAAAAATATCAGAGACAGCTTTTGACTAGATTAAAGGAGCGAAAAAAAAATGATATAGCTTATGCTCTAGACCGGCATAACTCATTTTTGAATATCTATAATAAAAAATGAAGATAAGTTTAACTCGCATTGGCGAGTTGAATATGCCGTACCGAATCTTCGATTGATTCATCGAGCTACACTCCTCCAGAACCCCGTCTTATTGCCTCTGTACCTTACATGGTACTCTACGTTTCTCCTCCTTCTTT
>CAJVPP010001063.1:0-23133 GCA_910592005.1 Funneliformis mosseae | reverse complement strand
AAAAAAATAAAAAAAAAAAAAAAAAAAAAAAAAAAAAAAAAAAAAAAAAAAAAAAAAAAAAAAAAAAAAAAAAAAAATGAGGTGATAAAGAAATTTTTCAATAGGGGAAAAAAATATATATATATATATGTACAATTGTTTACTTTATATATCTCTCGATTTGTGATTAATAGATGTTCAAATAATTTTTATAATCTGTGAAACATAAAATTAAATGAAGGGTCCTTTTCAGGATTCATTAAAATCGGGTTTTTTTTTTTGACAACATATTTAGAATATAGATTTTTTTTTTTTTTTTTTAGGTGGATTATTTTAGTTTCTTGTCAAAAAAAAAATAAATAAATAAATAATAATAATAATTAAGGAGGCTGAATAATAAATAATTATCATATTAATAGTTTGAATCGCCTATTTATGAAAGAAATTGATTTGAATCCTTTCAAAAGTATCAACACTTGACAATATGTATCATCCATTCTTGTTCCCATTACAAATTCCCAATTTCGTTCATCCGCCAAAACATGATCATGTGTGAATCGTGAAGTTGCAAACATTTTTTTCTTGTAGAATGTTCTTGCCGCAGAAAATATTTGTTGTTATAATGTTTTTAATAATACAACGTTTCGAATTCGCAAAATAAATAATAAAAACAAAACTATGATGAAATATTGTGTAAAAAGTTAAATGTGCACAATATGTATTAACGCAAGGAAAGGGAATTTTTTTTTTTTATCTCCTAAATTACGAAACGTCCGTTTTAGGAATCAATACATCTTTATGGTTAAAACCCTTTTAAACTCTGAACGATAAAGTGGAGATATAAATATTTTTTTGATTATTTAATTTTAAATCACTCCCTTTACAACACGAAATTTAATATTTGTTTCTTTTTTTAAAAAAAAAAAAAAAAATATTTTATAAATAATTTTTTCAGATGTCTAAAAATGGAAAAAGAATAAAGATGTATGCAACGTAGTAATGTAATGTGCACATCTCTAAACTACACTAAGCCATCCAAGGTTACACTATTACACTATTACAAATATTCCTCTTAATTTGGAACAATGATTGCTTTTCGGTTTCAAACTAATTCAAAACGAGTATAAAATAAGAAGGAAAACAATTAATTTACAACAAAGAGAACAAAGAAGAAATTTGTTTTTTTTTTTTTTTTTTTTTCGAAAAATCGAGATCAATTTAGATTAATTCGATAAAGTAAATCTATAGAAAAAAATTATTCAAAGTGCATACTGGTAACGTAGCATTCAGACACAAAACGTTGTGAGAGCATCGAATTTTATCTCCCTATAAATAAAGAGTAAATTATGCAATTGCAATTTTTTTCGGCACTTGAACTTTATTATTTTGTAACCTTCAACAACGTTTTTTGCATGAGCCAATAATAATAAAATGTCCGTAAGAAAACCACCGAAACCACGTGCGTGCTTTAGCTTATCTTTTCATCTCTTTCAAATTCCAATTTGTACATTTGAAGAAGTCGCAACCTCGATTCTCTTTCATAAACGTTAGGCTTCAAGTATCCTAATATAACCTTAATTACTTTATTCTTTTTTTTTTTCTTCATTTTTGAGTAAAAGTGGTTAGTATTATCATGTTTAAATTAAAATAATTTTCATTGTGTTTATGAACTCGAAACGAGTAATACTAATAACCTGAGATTCGCCTTTTATTTATAGCCATGTGAAAAATTTTATAAAAAACCGTAAATCGTAATATCAAGGAATTGTAAAACCAACCAAAAGTTACTTAAATGGCAATTTAAAAATAGTAATAAAAACCTTTCTTTTCCTTCCTATTTCCTAAAATAATAAGGGGCTGGATTAAAAATGATAAAGATCGACATTATTAAGTTGGCTTTCGTTGAAACCGTAAAGAATTGAAAGAATTTTGATCATTTGACTATGCAAGGCATAATCATGATCTGATCCAATAGATTAATCCTTTGGATTATCCTTTCAAATTGATTAATAAGAATGGTTTTTCATGTGTAGATTAATTAAAGCGTAAGTTTTTGTTCTTCAAATCAAATTTCATAAGACCAAATCGAATACTAGAAAAAAAAAATTGTTTGCCAATATCAAATAAGTCCAAAATGAGCAAAACGAAGCAAATATTAATCGCATTCAATCGGATTACGTTGATTCTTGACAGATAAAAAAAATCTTATCATCTACACATTAAAAAAATATATATATATAAGTATCAATGAAAATTTTATCATCCACAATTTTTACCATGGATTCAATCGAAACTTCTTATTATGTTCCAGCTGTCAATATTCATTATAACAGTAACGCTCAAACTCCACCTTACATTTTTTCTATTTTTCCAACTTTAGACATTTTTTCATCGGATAACACTTATTATAACTATCATCCATTTTCTGAAAATTATTTTGAGACGAACCCTCTTGCAAATGTTTTTCTAAACGGTAATGGAGGTGAGCATATTAACTTTAATAGATAACATTTAACTGTTCTGCAAAAGGAAATCATAAGATCAAGAATTAACCGCCTATTCGTTAAAAAATTTTTTTATTTCCTCCTAAAGCACCTCCAAAAGCGACTCCAAAAGCGTCTCCAAATGCATCCCAAAAGGCACCCCCCTGTAAATGGACCGGAAACGACACTGAACTCTTTCTCTCTTTATTGAAAGAAGAAGGTAATAAAAAAATATTGAAAGAACTAGCAGATAAACGCGGTGGTAGTCGTTTTAGAAAAAGTTATCTTTGGAACAATGTCGCATCTAAGTTATCAAATAATAGATTTACTCCCTATCAATGCGAGATAAAATGGAAAAACATTAAACAGGTTCGAAAGGTAAGAAAAAAAATTTTTTTATTTCTATTAAAAACATTTGACGCAAAAAAGTATTCATTTTGTTTATAAATAAATTTTATTTTATTAGAATAATCCCAATTGTAGGTATAATTTAGTAGTTGAAGAAATTCTCGGCCTAATTTAGTTGGTGGATAGCGGAATCTGAATCAATTTTGTCGATAATTTTTTTTTATTTATGAGTTGTAAATATATATTATAGTAAATAAAATATTTTGTATTGTATTTATCTGATTTTCACGGTGATCAATGATTTCCAGATCGGTGGAAATTATAGACCCCGAGTCTAGGCAAATTAACCTAGACCTTCCTTTTTTGGTAATTCCAAAAATTGGTAGATTACCATTTAAAAATGACGTTTTGGAATTTTTTTTTTCTTAAACACAAAAATGAAACTAATCTAATAAATAAAATTTTGAACAGTTTTACTCAAATTCTAGATAATGATATTGATACCTTAATGAGATTAAAGACTGTATATTTATCACTTGATAGTACTGATGAAGATATTGAAACTTAGCGGGATTAAGGGTGACTTTGCATTTTAACATTTATGGACTGTCTAAAGGTGACATATATTGATAAATTATAGTATTTACTAGTGGGAAAGGGCGCTCTTTTTAAATTAGCAACCAAAGCACTACTTAATTCCTATTAAAGAAAATATAGATTTTTAGAGGTAATATACAATTTAATCTTTAAATTAACTTTTTTAAAGAAAAATTCGTTTGCTAATACTTTCATTATTATATTTATATAGTTGTTTTTTTTTTTGATATATTATATCTGTTTCTTTTAAAAATCAAAAAATTACACGTTATATAGCATTTATTGTATATATGCATTATATTTTATTTTTTTTAATGTATTATTTTTTTTTTTAAAAAAAAAAATAATAAACTACAAACCATCTTAAAAATTATTCTTATATATCACTAATCCGGTAGCAAGAATACCGTTATCATTAATTAAAAACATTAAATAAAAATATTTAAATGTTTTACTTAATAAGTTATGCAAAAATATATATAATACAAATTTGAATCAATTCTCTTTTTATTTATGTAATTCAAAATTTTAAATCATTTTTTTTTTTAATTTTCACAGTCATCATAAATTTATAATACGATGAACACTATTAATCATTATTTCTTTGCATCATTTAAAGAAATGCCTTTATAATCTTTTGCAATTAACCTATAGTTAGTATTCCAATTTGAATAAATTTTTAAAATAATTGCAAATATATATACAGTATATACACTGCCCTACAATAAATTACCGGATTTTATAAATTTTATTTAGTAATTTATAGTAAAAATTGAAGATCTTCAGGTTGCATAAATGTTTACTAATTTTCAATAGTTTTTAGATATTAAAACATGAAAAACTTTTTTCATTTTGAAGATAAGTAACAATTTTTATATGTTTTTTGCATTTTTATATATAAAATTATTTTATTTATTACTTTACAAATGAGTATTTTTCGGCATTTAATAAATAAAATATTTTGAATTATATTTTTAAAATTATAATTGATTAGCTATTAAATAAATGTATTTTATTAAAAATTCATAAACTTTTATATAATTTGAAAATCTTCAATTTTACTATATATTACTAAGTAAATTTAAAAATCTGATAATTTATTGTAGGTAGTGTATAATTGATTTGATTATAATTTTTAAATAAAAATATATACTTATTATAAAAATTCAAAATAATTAATTTAAATTAATAAATCATTGACTTTTGATAATCCTAGCATATTATATTAATTATTTAACTTCTATATTTTTATTAAATTTTAATATTGATCAGATGAATAATTTAAGATGATAATTTTATTATCAATTAATAGAAAAGTATATGTAACTAAGTATAAAAACTTATTCTTTACAACCTATTCACAATTGTTAATAAACTTATCATATAATATTATATTGAGTTCTAAGTAATTTTTGAAATATTTTTAAGTTATTTAATATTTATTTTCTTTAATATTATTAAAAATTCTTACTTATATAATTTTTATTTAACTTTAATAATATTATTTTAAGTTACAAATCAAACATAAATAATATATTAATTAATAAAAATATATTTTTTAATAAATATCTTATTTTTGATAATAATATATTACATTTAATAATACAGTTATTCCCTTCTATAATCACCTCCTTATACATTAATATCATATAAATCTCTCATTATAAGCACACATTTTGTAAAAACTAATACCTATTAATATTATATAAAAAATTCCTTTATAATTATAATATTATATATTCACACCTTTTCAAAACTAACACTTTACAACAATATATAAAAATTCTCTTATATAGTCACTTTTATTATAATTACACTTTATTTTTGATCTTGAAAGTGACTATAAAGGGAAATAACTATATATAATAAATAAAAATACAAAAAAATACTATTATATATTTTTTAAAATAATATTATCTATATAAAAAATGAATTTGAAATAAACAAATAATTAATTTACAAATAGTTAAAAAATTTTTAAGCTTTTATTTGTACTTTTAGAATTTTAAAAAGTATTTATAATATATTAAATATTAAAAAAAACTAAAAGATCAATTTCATAATAATAAAAATTATATTATATAAATTAATATCTTGAATATTAAATATTTACATTAAATTTTTAAATAAATAAATATATTTAATTAATTAAATATTTTTTAAAAGAAATATAATTTTATTGATTTTACAAGTTTTAATATAGATTTATTAAATTTTACAGATTTTTTAATACAATTTTTTTAAATTTTATTTTTTTACATTTAAATAACTTATTAAATTATTAAATTTTATTTATATAATTAATTTTATATTATTATTTTATTTTAAAATATTAATTATTTAATAATTTTTTAAAGATAGATTATTAAATTAAAAATAGTTTAATAATAAAACTCATAAATAATAAATTAAAAATAATAATAATATATAATATTATTTATTTATTATTATAATTTTTAAGATTTTATAATAAAAATTTATAAAAATAATAAAACAAATATAAAAAAATTAAAAAAAATATAATATTATAATAATCTTTTTTATTAGATCCTTTAATTTTGTTAAATAAATTAATAGTATTTAACATATGTTAATATAAAAATAATAATATTAAATAAATTTATTTATAACTTAAATATGTATTTAAATAGTTTTAATTTAAAATAATGATTTATAATATAAATTAACTTAAAATTAAATAATCTAAGTAAATTATAGCTAATATTAATATATACAGTCAACTCTTAATATAGTAAACTCTTGATATAACGAATTTTTTGAACAAATATAATAAAAATACTCTTATTATATTGAATTAGCCAATCAAATCTCTTAAAATCTTCGCTATAACATTATAACGAATTTGAGATATGTTAAATTAATAAAGTATAGTTAAAATTGATAATTTTAAATATGATTTTAAAATTTTAAAATTCATTATTTATAAATTTTAAACTTTTTATCTATTTATCTATAAAATGCAATTAAAAATTTAAATTCTAAAAATATTAAATAATTAATATTTTATCTAATATTATTTTATTTTTTTTTAAATTTTCAATTTTTTTTATTTTTTTTTTTTTATATATATTTTTATTTATTTATATTTTTTTAATTAAATCTAAATTATCAAATATATTATTTAATGAAAAAAAAAAATTTAATGATTTATAATATAATTATATCTGAATATCATAATTTATTAACAAATATAAATACATTATAACTTATTTACAAATATTTGCAAATTATCTAAAGTTAAATAATTATTTAAATATCTGAATTATACTTTTTTTAAATCTATCCATTATAAATACTTATATAAATGATTTATACTAATATAAATTTTGTATATAAATAATATATATAATAGATAAAAAACCAATAACTTATAATTATTATTATTTTATTATAAATATAAATATTTATTATAAATATAATCTTAAAACTTAATAATTTTATATAATTATAAATTTAATTATAAATTTTATTTTTTGAAGTTATTATCTATTAAATTATTTTTTTGATAAAATTAATAGTTAATGATAATATATAGAAGTAAATAAAATTTTATATATAAATTATAATAAAAAAAAATTATTTGAAATTTGTAGGTATTTTAAAAAAAAATTTCTTTCCATTTTTTTGGTAGCATAATGGTAGTAGCATTACATCTGGTGTTTTGCTTATTAGTATTATTCGGATGTTGTTCTGTGTAATCTTTATATTTTATATAACGCCTTTTTCCTTTATTTTTTTCATAGCTTTCTTGCTATACACCTACAGTTCATTTTTATTTTTAGGTTTCAAATTACAGAATAAACCAGTTACAGTGAATGCTGGGTTTCAAATTGGTACAGATACATTTATTACATTTATTACATTTTGAATATAATTTTACATACGAGTTATGATATTCATAACTTTTGTGTAATTTTTCTCTCATTTACAAATTGCAAAATTTTTCTGTAGTTTTGAATTTAAATATGTTAATGTCAATTATGAAATATCGTTCATAGTCTCAGGCTCTTCATTGACATTCTTAGCAATCTCATTTGTAATTTCTTTTTCATCATCATCGTTCTTTTTATTGATATTATTATGATCAGCTTCTTCAGTAATTGTTTCCTCCTTCGCTACCGTTTTAGGTGAAAGTGATTCAATTTGAGCCAATAATTCAATAACGCGTGACTAATGACCAAATATAAATAATAATTATTATCTGGCAAGGAATAATATTAGAGAATCGCATCAGATAAATATGATATACCTGTAATTCTCCATTCTGTTTTTTGACTTGATCAAATCGAGTTTCTAATTTTATAAACTCCTTATCTCTCTTATCTCTTTCAAATGACCACATCCTTATCTATTATTAAATTAAATCAAACAATTAATAAAAGCAAATCAAACAAAAAAAAATATGATCGGAAATAAATAAAACATTTCATTGATGTCATTACCTGTTTTTCCATTGCATTTCCAGGTCCTCCTGAGATGTTCTTGTAATACTCCAATTTAATCTTCAAATCATCAATAGTAAAAGATTGTGAACTAGTAAACAATACGGGTGATTAATGTAACTTAATTTGATTAGAAGTATTCATGGGAAGAGCTTGCTCACCTAATAACGGATTTTAACTGTTTGATCTCCTGTTCACCAGCCTTCAACATCACTTCCATTTTATGCCATTTTCCTACCAAAGATTCCATTAATCTTTTTTGCTCTTGGAATTTTCGTGTATCAGCTTCCCTATGATAATGAGTTATTATATTAATCCATTATTTCATTAAATTTATGAATTACGATTTTTATTTCTTTTTGATTTACCATAGGATAAGCTGTTTTGTCAACTGATCGATCCTTTGTTCGTATTCTGTTAATTTCTGAAGTTGTGGCTCATGTAAAATGATTTGATTTTCAAGCGAGAAATTCCTAATGTAATAGGTAACAATTATTAAAAAGAAAATTCTGTCATATAATCTGATACAGCATGATATTACTCACTTTGCACTTATCTCTTCAATCTGCTTATTTTGCACATCTATTATAAGCTAAAACAAGAAATGAAAATAATTTGTTTTTAAGTATATACACTATATTATAAATTATACACAACAAACTCCCTACCTTGGCCTCTCTCAGTTCCTGTTCGACTTTATCCAAAACACCTTTCCACTCCTTTTTCTCTTCTCTATATTTTTTTAATTTTCCATTTAATTCATCCTCCCATTGAACGTGTTTTTTTTTAATATGAGCAGTTTCGGTTCTTTGCCTATTAAATGCAGCTTGGGTATTTGATAACTGTGATCTTAATGTTCTACAGGTATTATATAAATTTTGTCTTTCGGCTTCAACTGTACTATCTAACACATGATCGCGGTGTAATCGGCCGATATGTTGAAGGTGTTGTTGTTTGAGATAAAATTCAAAATTCAATTCATTCCTTAGAAGCATTATTTCACGTTGCAAAAATGCTACACTTGCTTGTATGTTTGTTGTCGGCTTCAATGGTGGCGCGTTATTCTCAGGTGGTGAAATAGGATGATTACTAGTGAGGGAATTCGAATATGATATGATCTTGGATGCCTAACGTATCAAAACATTATTTAAAAATTGTGTCCGAGAATGATTACAAAATAACCAACTATAGATCAAATCTATTACCCAGGGATCATCTCCTACGACAATATCAGCACCACTTTTGAGAGCCTGATGAACTTCCATAATTTCCTTCATAGAAATCGCTTGTGAGAGAGGTCTCGCCTTTTCAGTTGTCACCTCAGATGCTGTCGTATCGGCTTCCTTCAACACTTTAGTGAAACCTTCCAACTCATTTGAATCATAGTTTTTAGTAGCATTTTCCATATCATAGCTAACATATTCGGCAACTATATCAGCAGGTTCGAGTTTCATCCATCTTGATGTATCAGAAAGTTCCTTTTCGGCATCACTCGTTATAAGACTTGGATGAAGTTTATGCCGTCGCAATAATGGCTAAAAAAAATAGATTTAATACAAAGTTTAGAAAAAAACCCTTCAAAAACTTTGTCACTTATTCTCGTATTAATTACCAAACTTCTTGCTCTTATAATTTCATCATCGATCTCATCATCTACTGTAGTGACCTGTTCCATTTCTTTGAACCACGCAGTCGGGTTCCTCAAAAATTTTACGGTATTGCACGGAAACATACCATACAAAAACGTAAAGAGATGCATACAATTTGGTGGACTGGATGACACATTATCAAAAGAAGAATCTATTGGAAAAGATAGAATTAAGATTAAGGATTTGTTAATATAAAAAAAAAAAATTAGCACTTTCATTAAAAGTTCATTATACCACATTGCTCCCAATTTACGGCATTTACTGCTCCTGAAGTTTCTTGTCCATCATCATCATTCCCTATAATTTCATCTTCGAAATCAATAAGTCTTGCATTATGTTTATCCCAACATATAATCCTAACGAAGATAATGTATAGCCTTGGGAGGTAAGTAATAACGGATGTACATATATGAGGCAGTAACATAATTAATGATGTGAGCGAAAGTGAAAGTAAAGTTGTAGACGTGTCTTGCTATAAAATTTTTTTGGTAACATAAGATTCATTAATTTTGTGAAAAAAAAATATATATATATAATTTGACTTAATTACCTGAAGTGAAGTTAATAACGAATCGAGTAATGGAGTTTCTAAGATTTGATGGATATGTGAATTCTTAAAAATGAAAAACAAAAGATTAGTCACAAAAATAAAAGAATTTAAAGTGATCATATACAATCATAAAAAAATACCTGTTTTCTGATGAATTCTCCAAATAGTGTTAAGACTTGCAGCCTATAAAGTCTTTGAATAAAATATGAATTTAATAAAATAAAAAATTCCTAAAGAAAGAAAAAAAAAAATAATAAAATTTTTTTTTTTTTAAAAAAAAAAGCAAAATCATTGACAAACATAAGAAAATGGTTTTACTTGATCTAATTACCTTGGTTTTAACAGCACCAAATCCCCTTAATACACTATCTAAATTACGACACCAGAATGCATGAACTTGTTCCCCAACGATACCTTCCTCCCCTCCAGCAGCCTTTCCCACCAAATTAGATTCTTTTAAATATAAAACGAGTATATCCTTTCTAAATTCCAAAACTTTATCAGTTTCACATACTAAAACATCTTGAACTATTTCCTTTACTTGTTCAACAATCTCTTTTGGTTGTAAAGGTGATTGTAGCACATTAAGTAATACATTATCCCACCAATCTGATATAATAATATCGGGTCCTAATATAGGTAATAATGCTCTTAAACATTTTAAAAAACTACAAAATTTATTAGGAAAATCTTCTATCGCAATGTACAACTGATGTAATTCGGAAGAAATTTTTTCAATTTTGTCAGCTTTATGTTGTTCTGCGGTAAATTCTTGTGTTGTAATGAATTTTTCAATCGAATCAATTATAGGTTGAACATTTGCATTTGAAGAGTTTACTATTATTGAAATATTTCTTAAAATATCTTTTAAAATCATTTTTAAAAGAATAAGAAAAGATTTGAGAAAACCATTTATATAATTTCGGTAGATCACGAGAATGATTTAAAAGGATAAATTTGATCTAATTTGATTATCACGATCCATTACGTAATGAACTGACTATGTTTTTTTTGTGTTTTTTTGTGACGCAATGTAATTTCTACATCCTTGATTTTATGTAGAAAATAAAATAGGAGACCAGAGGATCATCCAATGTCGCGAAAACATTTCATTGGAGGAGAACAAGAAGAAGGTCGAGTCTACACTGATATTTTACTCGTTCATTGTAACCATTGATAAAAGAAAAATTCCTTAATATAACAGAAGCAAAAAAAAAAAATTTTTTCTTTAAAAGGATGATGAATGGTTGGTTTAGTATGGCGTGATTTACTTTCAAGTTTCAAGGCTTGAGAAAGTTTTGAACGCAAAGGTGAACAAAGATGGTTGATCACCGTCCAGATCTAAAGATCTAAAGAAGTGGAATATGAAAACTATAATTTACATGCTTTACTTTCTTTGTTCAACCTCCTTATCGTTTCTACTTATCACACGGTTGTCATAAATTTCCCAATTAAGCAAGACAATAATACTTTTCTTGTCGCACGTTCAGTAAGATATATCAAGAATAAATAAACAAAGGGTTGAATTGTTTGATTTGAAACATATCGGTTTATCTAAAAGAAGGTCAAGGTGCTACAAAACACGTTCGAAACAAGTTAAATATGCCACCTAATCCTGTTCCGGTTAATCCAAAAAATTTTAATTTGCATCTAGAAACCGTAGACCAAGATACAAAATCTGTAAAGATGTGCATGGGCACCGAACCATTAAGAAAATGCAAAACCTATACAATATATATCCGAGAACAATGGGTTCCTGTTCCAGTTAGTTGAAATCTTTTAATTGGCTAATCGAGAAGACCAAAAAAAAAACATGATGAATATTTGGTCGACAAAAACCTGAAACATCAGATCGATTTCAATCTTATCCGCAGAATTTTCCTTATTTGCTCAAATTAAATTTATGGATCCAAGATCTTTTTTTAAGGTTTCTTTCTCCCCATATAAGTAACAAAGAGATTACTGGAATTCGCGTTACACACATTTTTAAATAATATGTAATCAAAAGAGCATCTCAATCTTTAAACATTTCGACAGGAAATTCGATCGATTCATCCAAAGAGTTTTGAAAAAATCACAAGTTAAAGGAACTGTATTTCGTTTTAGAAAAACAAGATTAAGTTTTAGTATTTCAATTACAATTAATAATAATAGTTTCTATTTTCAGATAATTTTTAATGGGAAAAAAATAAAAGATTATCAACAAACAATCCAATTTTTTGTCATAATTTTAAATAAATTTCAAATTTTATTTTGCCAAAATAATTTCTTTTCTTCATAAATTACTTATCATCTTTCTTCGTTTTATCTATATATTCTAAAAAAAACATTAAAAAAAAAAAAAAATCCAATTCATAAATATCATCATTTGTATGCTTTTCTCTAAAATAAATTAAATCGATCGTATAAAGAAAGGCTATGCCTCTCACGCGAATTCTAAGATTCCCAAGTAATATATATACATATATTAAAAAAAAAAAGGACGAATATGTACAGAATTATATAAGCATTGATACGCGGTAAACATAATTTGTTTATAACTTATGTTATAAAGGAGAAATAAATATCTATATATATAAAAAAAAATAATTCTTCGAAATCTAAAATTAAATAATTCTAATGCGCAAAGTATCCGGACATTTAGTAAAACTACGTATAAATAATTATTATTTTTTTTTTTAAAAAAAAAAAAAGGAATACATATAAATTAGGTAATTAGGAAGTTTATAAAGCATATAAAAAAAAATGTATGAAATTTCTATTTAAATTAATTCTAGTCGATATATTTACTTTTAAAAATGTGTATTTTTTCTTAGCTTAATGCAAGATTTTGTTGATTTTTTTTTTTTTTTTTTTAAAAAAAAAAAAAACAAAAAAAAAAAAGTGAAAACTTATCATACTTGTGGGAGGAGGCATTATAGAAAAATAGGGAAAGTAAAAAAAAAATAAATAAGTCGTTACAATAAATAAAATTACGATAGAATCGTGTAATACCGGGGGGGGTGTTTTTTAAATCATGATAATCGTTGATAGTTCGCTAATGTTCGGTTTCTTTAAATAAAGATAGCTATACGTAAATCGTTATAAAAATAATTTCTTCCATTTTCAAGTGTTCAATTTATTTATAATTGTTGTGAATAGTTGAACGAATATTTCTTATTCATCCATGTCATTGGACGCTCGACATGTAGGTAAGTATCACGAGGAGACAATGGTGGAGACAAGGAGTTTGGCGGAGTTGGAGGACACGAATCTTCTTGAGACTTCTCAAAAGTCATATTATAAAGATCTGAAGAAGATGACGGCGATGGCAAAGGAACAGTCGACATTGGAGGTGTATTCATATCAGGATATGATTTATTACAATAAGGAACTGAAAGAGCCAATGGAGGTAAATCAATTGGATATTGATTTTGATTTTGATTGGAGGGCGGAGGTGAAAGAGGATTTTCCAAATCCGGTGCTGGAGGTAGCAAGACTTCAATGCCGGAAGAGGTAATGACAATTGGCATAGGTGTTGACCTTTTTTTACAAGCGATAAGGTTGGGCATCGGTAATTTCATACGATCTGTGCTTGTTTGTAAAGTTTCCATTGGGGGGATAGGAACAAAATTTGATCCAAGGTACGTAGGATTAGGTCTCGAATAATTGTCCTCAGATTGTCGTTCATTTGCCACGTGATTTCGCATAGGATACACAGGAACGGGTTTTAGCAAGGCAGGTGACTGCGGCTGGGGTAAATTGATTATCTCGGGATTGTAGGAAGGATGTGAAACTAAAATTCATCGCGGATAGAAGGAAAAAGAATTAAAATTTAAAATTTTTTGAAGTGGAAATTTTTACTTTTTTTTTATTTTATTGAACAAGACCCTACCATGTTCATCCGGCGAAAAATATTCTTGCATAGGCGGAATTGAATTGGAGGGAAGAGAGGTGCGCCTAATTGAAGGTGGAATTCCGTGAGATTGAGAAGCGTCCGTAGTGATTCCACTATCATCTTCTACTAAGACTATGGGTACGTCATGGGGAATGACTGAGGAAGGTCTCGCCGAACGAGCATCAGGACGAGCGTTGCTATGTGCCAACATATGATTAATTTGATCTCTCAGATTCGGGTTCTTTCGCATCACATATTCGATCCTACGAGCAGAACTTTTGATCACCTCGACATTACCATTGCGTGGACCACGTTTCTTTGCGGTCCCGGTAAACTCGCATCGAAGATTGGTCTTGAGGCAATTCGAACAAGGAGAAACTCCCGTACATTTTACCTTCTTCTTTTGACATGCTCGGCATGCCACCGTAACTTTCGTCCTATTCATTATAAAAGGAGAAAAATAAATTCTATAATATGAAATGAATGTTCATTAGTAAAGGAAAAGGAAGGGTTTAAATTATTTCATTCATTACAAATTAATTTAAGGGAAAAAAGGTGAGGCTTTTTGTACCGCTAAATCCCGTAAAAAGCTCCCAGAGAAATTTAGAGTAGAAGAGCATAAAAAACTGGGAATGAACCAGCGAATGACGAAAAAAAAATGAAATATGTAAAGAATTTTTTTAAAAAAAATCAAAGTGTGAAAAAAGAAGTAAACAAAAAATTCGTCAAATAAAAAGACCAAAGATGAAATACAAAAGGTAGTGTAAGGTGAGACAAATATATATTTCAAATATTTACCTAGTTCCCATTAATGATCAAAACAATTCCCAAAATTAGAATCGTGGCTGCGCCACGTTTGTGACATCTTGGGGAAATTCCCAAAGTAAAGTAAACATAAGTTTAAAGTTTTAAATTTTTCCTGGGACCTGGTAATACTTGTTTCGGACTAATAGTAAACTTTAACAAAAAAGTTGACGAATGAGTCGTACATGTCATCCCGTAACAACGTTTCCATGGGACATTGGGTACTTTTTCTTTAAAGCAGGAATGATAAAATCCTCAAAAATAAAATTTTACGAAAAAAAATTTTCCGACTCCCGTTATACGATTTGGGAATATCAATGGCATGGTAAATGCAGCAAACAAACAATGTTCTATACAACAACTACTTTTTACCCGATAAAAAAAATATATAAATGAATTTAACCCCTACTTACATAATTACTTACATGGCAAACATAACGGCAAGTATTTAAAATTCAAATGTGCATTAACAAATAATGTAAATAGCGTCAAACCAAATATGGCAAAAATCGGAGCTTGATTTTTACTGAGATACATGTATCATTTGTCCGTCATCCGATACATTGTTGTTTTGTTGTTTTGTTTGTGCTCTGGGCGCTAATTATCTTCAATTGTTGTGTTCCTTGTGATTAGGTGGGGTAAATGGGATGATAATAATAAAAAAAAAAAATTACAAATAACCGATTTAATTAAAAAAAAAAATCGGTGTTTTTGTCAACGATCTTATTTTTCCGTTTTATACCGTCAATCATTTTTGTGAACGTGAATTATCCAATCAAACTTTCAAAAAAAAAATTTCCTTGCATATTTAGTAAAAAAAAAATAAATTTCGTCACACCCATTTTTTTTAATATTCCAACGCCAATCTGACATATCAAGGGGTAAACCAACAAAAATTTACCATTATGTTTAACAATACAAAACTTACTAAAATAATAGGAACAATATTTGGGCTTTATCCATTATTCTTTTTAATGGTATAATAACGGAAAAATTACCCAATTACAAATTATGTTATCTCATTAATTGCCTGTTTTCTCTCTACGGAATAATATTTCCCTAAAAAGGAATCCGTGGAAAAAAGTTATTTATTTTTTTTTTGGCGCCAAAATTCATTTTGGAAATATGTGTGTAGATTATCTGAAAAACCACATTGCAGGTTCATCTCATAAATTATCCGTTGATGATCCAATGCCGAAATTATAAATTTTTTTCTGCAGGTCATGGGTCACACTAGATAGTACTAGATAGTCCAAATTTACTAAAAATGTAATTTATACCTTTTTCCGAAATTTCTTGTACGTAATTAAGTCCATGTTACAAATAAAAATTTAATGAACATTCCAATTCGAAAATTTTGGGAAATAGGTGAAACATCTATTTTATTTATTTTAAATCCTTATTAGAGTTTTGAAAATGATGTCAAAATCTGGCGTAAAATGCTCGGCGTTTTTAAATAGTGTCAACCTTCCCCTTTATTGAAACCAATCATATTTTTTAGATAATGTATAGATAATAAATATTTGGTTAGAAGTTATTGGTTTGTACGATGTAGCCTGACTCTAGCGTGACCATAACAAATAGAATCAATTGCCAATCTGATTGGTTGGGAACGTTCAATTAAAAATTAAACAAATTAACAAATCTATCAGGATGTTCATGATTTTTTATTTGTATGGTAATCAAAATAAAAAGTTCTTTAACCACGTCATCATCATGAGGAATTAATTATCTAGTTGAAAATTCTTTCTTTAAATCAATATTAGGCGTAAAAATGTTTTTTCTAAAAAAAGTTACTTGCCGCTTCTTGAATGGGTCCTTCATTATTTAATTCTCACACGACCCATCATTGTAAATCAATTAACGGAAAAACTCACGTTTTTCCAAAAAAAGACTGTATCATCTGTAACACATATATTATTAATTTTATTGGAAAAAACCAAATGATATAAGCAATTTAAATGTACAGTGTATTTTATACTAATCTAATTTGTGCATTATTTTAACTAAATCGGGAATAATTCATTTCTTTTTTGGTCGGTTAAACAATATAAACAATATCAGATATTATTCATTGATCTGACAAATTAAAAAATAAATTAATGTATGCACGATAAAAATGCCCTCGCCGATCACTTGAAACTTCTGCGCCACAGAGTAAATGTTTTTATTTATTTTTTTTTTTAATCCAACAAATAATATTTCATTTTTATTTTTTATTTATTTTATTTTTTTAATTCAAGATAAAAAAAAAACAAACATTTAAACGCAGAATTCCGAATTTGTAACTTCGTCCTAATGCTGGTCGAATCCTAAGGATTTGAGGCGTTAAGCAAATTTTTTGACGATTGTGTTACAGTAATTCGTTTAATGATTATTGAAAGGTCTTAATTTCAGGCTGATTTCTTACAATCGTATTCTCTCTTTTTTAAAAAAATTATGCGTTTATGTGTTCGATAAGAAAGTTAATTTTTACTACGTATACCAACTTAAACTTTTTTTTTTATAAGCGAAAACTTCGTCTCAATACCCACCATGAATAACTCCTTCAAAACATTACATTACAACTCTGACCAATACAATTTTTTATCAATTCCAGGATTATATATGTAAAATAAAAGTAAAAAAGGCAGGTAACTGTGAGGGATTGATAGTTTATCTTGCTTTATATGTTCTTCACTAAGTTTTATTTTCAACGATATCAGTACTATCATTGATCAAAAGGAATGTTCAACCTATAATAAAATATATTCAAGAATACACTAATAATTAATAAAATATTGAAGATTAAGCTCAATCTATGGATTTGTAAAATTAATTTGCAAAGCTGATATTAATCTTAATATACTTTTTAAAGTTACTTGGATTCAATTTCATTTAACATGACAGATAAATCAATTGATCAAAAAAGACAATCATAATATCAAAAAGGTATACCTTTTGTAATTAAAAAAATATATACTATTATAAATTTACTTAAATATTCCTTTTTGCATACTTTTCTATACATATTTTTACTCTTATTTTATAATCACCTATTTTTTTAAAAAAAAGTTAATCTATATTATATTAATATAAATTATATTTTTTAATTAATTAATTTTAATAAAATTTTATAAATAGATGTTTTATAAAATTAATAAAAAATAATATTATACAATTATAAATCTAGAATAATAAATAGTTGCAAATAAATAAAACTTATAAAAAATATAGTTACAACTATTTACAATTAGTTATAATTATTTACTACTTTATTTTAATTAATTATATAATAATTTTCTTAAATTTAAATAAATAATTATTATATTACTTAGAAAACTATAAAATATATTATATATATTTTTTTTTAGTTAAAGATTTTTAAAATATTTTATAATAATAATATATTTCTATTATAAATTACATATTTAAGATATTTAAAATTATATATAATCAAATCTCACTAAATGCATCCATAGGATTATAGTGAAAATTTGAAAAAATATACATTTAAAAAGAATATGCATTTAAAAAAAAATTTTATTATGTTGTTTATATGCAAGTATAAAACAAAAATATATATTTAGAGAGAAAATATATATTTAAAGTAGATGTATTTAAAGGGATTTGACTGTAATAAATAATATTATTATAATATTATATTTATTATTTATATATAAAATAATAATTGTATATTTATATTATTATTTTATAAATAATATATTAATATATTTTTTATTTATCTTCATCATATATTAAATTCATATAAAAAATGATCTTTTAACTTTAAATGGATTTGTAGCTATAAGAATCAATTTGTAAATATTATAATAAAAATTTTTGTAAAGCATTTATTATATTTTATTACATATTAAAATAATTTGAGAAATAGTTTGATAATTTAGAAATTAGTTAAGAAAGATTTTTTCTATTTTATTATAAATAAGAAATTTTATTAAAAAAATTCACGTAAAATATTTATACAAAAGTTTATAAAGAAAAAACTATTACAAATGAAAAAAAGGAAAAAAGAAAACCAATATTATGATTTAGAGGGTGTTAACTCTATGCTCAGCCCATTAAACTTAGGGTAACTATGACTTAATAACAGGGAGTAACATGCGAGAAACTACTAAATTACTATGAAATAAATTCTATCACAATCAATCTTTGGTTTATATTTTTAGACGAGTAAATAACTTTAACAATTTATAAACACAATAAACACAATTGACACATTAAAGGATTTTTAATATGTGTAGTTTAGAAAGAGATTTTTTTATTGTAAAGATTTGTATCCTTAGCAATCCTTAACCTTAGATTCTAAGTCTTGAACTCAAACTATTGAGTTTACACTATTATCTTTGCCCTTTTGCAAGAATAAATTTCTATCCTATTTATACAAAAATACAATTATAAGAATTTACTATCTAACGCTAAACTATTTTATAATAATAAGATAAATATAAAAGATAAATCATAATTTAATAATAATACTAATATAATAAATAATAATAATAAAATATAAGAATAAAATAAATAAAATAAAAATGTTAACTAAGTTAAAAATATTAATAATGTTAATAATATTGATCATTTGTCAATCTTTGTAGCATAGTAGAATTGACTTCATATGGTATCAAGGGTCAAGATAATGTTATCTGTAATTATAAAAAGTATAGTATATTTATTATATCTAAGCAAATAATAATATCAAGTTTTAATTAATATTTTAATTTAATTAACAAGATTTTATATTAAAAATATTATAATAAATTAATAATAAATGCTAAAAACTTTTAATGATTTAGAAATAAAGTTATAAGAGAAGATATAATAAGTATTAAATAATTTACTTCTAGTAAGTGATTAATCAACTTTTTAGAACTGACTAGATAGCTATACTAATCTTATTTTTTTCTTTAATAGTCTTTGAGAAAATTAATGATGATGATAAAATTCTCAATTACTATATAGAGAATATTATTTTAAATTTTCAAATATGAAAACTATAACTGATATTAATAAAATGATGTACTATGTATTTATTTTATCGATTCTTCATACATCTATTATTATAGCTAATAAACTCACTTTTCAAGATATATTTATAGTTTTATAAAAAGATATTTCTGATGAAAATGCAATATGTTAAATAGACTATACAATCAAAATTTAAAAAACCTTTTATATATCACTGAAGAAAAGTTTTGTAATATTAAAATTAGATATATGTAGATAAATTTATTATTCATTTATGCTTTATAGATAATTCAATAGTATTAATAATATTTTTTCTTTAGAATTTAGTGTAACTTGAAAGAGTATTTTAAATAAATAAGAAAACGAACTATAAGTTAAATATTTAGAAATAACTATTTTGACTATATCTATAGTATTATGATCACAGACATAGAGTAGCATTTATCATATATACTTCTAATGATATATACTTAATAAATTGAAGTGAATACCAAATTAATCTCATGAAATCTGCAATTAAAGTTAATTCTGAATTACTTCAAAGTAATATAAAAGGATAAAAGATATTATTATTAAATTGTTAAAGTATTAGATTAGTATAGATAGTTTTTCAACTAGTAAAAGAGCTAAAATTAAAAAATTATCAAAAAATAATATGTATCATAGGCTTAGTCCTAACCTTTATATTTATTTTTACATGTTAATAAAAAATTTTTGGTAATTTCAAAATATTGAATAATTTCTTTCATATATAAAATTATTGATTATATCAGTTAATAAAGTTAATCAATTTGAACTTAAAGTATTAAAATAGTGTTTCATTAATCAAAAGGCTGAGAATGTTAAAATTTCTGAACTTAAAAAGAAGAATATAGATCTTAAGGATAAGAATGCTAAGAATTTTAATCTTAAAGAAAAGTTAGTTGAATTTGAATCTAAGAAAATTGAACTTAAAATCAGATTTACCAAAGTTCTAAGATAGGCTAATGAAAAGAATAAAAGATATGATATTGAGAATTCTAAACTTAAGATTAAAATTGAAGAGTTGAAGAAAAATAATACTAAAGAGAATGCAGAACTTAAAAATCAAGTTACAAAAGTGAAATTGAGACAGTTGCAAAAAGATAATATTTTTAATAACAATTCATCTAACTCCAATTTTATTGCAGATCAGTTATCTATAGTAGCATATTATGATAAAGAAATGAGTATTTCATTACTTAAAAAACTGATATCAAGGAGGTATTAGAGGTATCTATGTTAGCTATCAAGCTCAATAGATCAAATAATGCAGTAGCTTAGGTAATAACAGTATCTGTCAACTTTAAATTATTAGAGAAAAAAGAAATAGATAAATTCTTAGATTTAGCAAATAAGAAAAGTATTAGTAATAAAATAAGATAATACAACAAGAAGAAGGAACATTTATGTGAGTTAACTTTTTTTAAGATATTATCTTCTACATGAAATAATCTAACTATTTTCTCAGAAAATAATAAAATTAGAAGTAATACAAATATTATTTCCTTGAAAAATGATCAAATAGTTTTAGAGAAGTCAGAAAAAATTGAGAAAACTTTAAGAAATCAGTAAAAGATTATTCAAGATTTGACAACTTTAATGAGATCGAGCTTACTAAAATCAGAATATAAAACTTGATTTAATATAAGATTTAAAGAGTGATAGTATTATTACTTCACCTTCTGAAATTAGTAAGCAGTATTCATCTTCTTATAAAGATAAATTACAATACAAAGTCTAATCTATTTATTTCAAAATATAATATAAATTGGACATAAAAAGATTTTGTCTTAGATTCATTATTCAGATAATTTTAAAAATAAAGTTAAAATTTATTGTGAGATAGGAGTTACTGATAAAATTATAAGAATTCAAATAAATTAGAATATCTAGCTAATGTAATACCTGTTATCTTATGAATTAAAACTCTTAAAGCTAAAAAAATTCACAAATTATTTGAAGAGAATAGTATAAGGATTGATAAAATTAAGTGTATCAATTGTAATGCAAATGAGATTTCAAAATTAACTAACAAATAAATTTAAAATATTATAGATTAAGTAACCTTAAAACTGTTTTCTCAGGAAATAATTAGAGTCACATGCTTTTAAAAATCACTAATAATGATATATCTTCAAAACTTAAGGTAAATGTATTTACCGTATCTCATCTACCAATTCTTAGAACTACTTAGGATTGATCTTATTTTTATAGTAAGATATTAGGCCTATATGGGAGAGTTTTTAAGAAAATCAGATTCTGAGAAATTTTTAACTAAAATAAGAGCTTAATATATTTTAATCTAATAACATCAAAAACTAAAATGCAATAAAAATCTCAATTTTATTAAAAAATTTCTAGAACCTGATTTCCTAGCAATCAACCCATATTCTACTTTATATAGAGAATTTAATAATAAAAATTTCAATTATTATAGTATTACTAATAAGACATCTTGTGATCCTAAAAGGACTTATTTATTATATAGTTTAGATCATGATGATGAGAAAAGTATAAAAGGTAAATATAAAGCTAAATCCTATTTTATTAAGTATGAATAGTATGAAATTGAGATAATTACATAATCTTATTATTTTATTTGCTTATATTTTATTATATAATATTTTTATATATGACAACTATTGCCTAATTAGATTGATTTACATTCATATAAAAAGCAATATGAGTAAGTCTAATAAAGTATTAATCTCTAAATATTTAAATTGACATACTGAATTAACTGATTTACTAAGAGTTTTAATAGATAGAATCTGTTTTAACTTATACAATAATATAAAAGAGAAATAGGACTTGAGCTATGGCAATTATCAGAAGACCACCTTCTCATAAATTTAAAACCAGAAAATAAAATATCTGATTTATCTTTTTTTGAGCAATATGAAAAAAAAGCCTTTTACCTTTGAAGCAAAACTTGATTTAGAGTTAATTATCAAATCTGTGTTAAAGTATTTTTTATACCTAAAATTCTAAAATAGTTTTAGAAGAATTGATAATTATAATTTTGTATCACTTCTACTATGAAGCTTATCATACTCTATTCATAAGAAAAATATAGAATTATGAATTATATAGCTTATAGTGCTGCAAAAATAGGAATCAGTTTTCTTATAATCCTGAACTAATAAAGTTGTATTCTTAAGATAAGTTAAATATTATCTTACCTGTAACATTTCAAGTAATAAACTCAAGTTTGCAATTGTAGCATAGAAGTTTTACCATATATAGTCAGAACTCGATATAACGAACCTTTTGGTTTGATGATTTTGATTCATTATAATGAGGATTCGGAATAACAAGTTTTTCTTGATATATCGATTTAAATAATAAAAAATATAAAAGTTCGTTATATCAAATTTTTGCAATAAATGCAATGTAG
>CAJVPP010001062.1:0-23143 GCA_910592005.1 Funneliformis mosseae | reverse complement strand
TTGATTTTGATAAAACAAAAAATAAATATACTTACATAATGTTAAGTTTTCTTGCTGCTCTAAATCTCTATTGATTTTGTTATTAATAATTGATATTTCTTTTTCTAATAAATGTCCAGCAAGATGTTTACGGGTTGGTAGTTCATATGCAGAATTAAGTTCTTTTAAAAGATTCTTAAAAAATAGATGTTCAATAATTCACCAAGATATACCTGCACATGTAAAAGCTTTTACAAGTGCGCGGTCAATCCTTTCTACTTTTCCTTTTGGTAATTTAACAGGACCCAAAAAGACATCCATTGTTTCATAGACAGCTTTACTTTTTTGTTTTCTTTGGCTATCATCATAAATATTACGATTAGCTGTTATATTTAAATATTCATGAATAACTGAAGATTCCGCCTGAATACAATGGTTTGCTAAATGTTCTTCCATTATTGCTGGTTCACCTCTTGTCTAAAATTTCATACAAGCTTTACATGTTTCTTCATAATGCTCAGGAGCCTTTTCGTTTTCTTTTATAAAATGTTTCCAAACATCCTTTTCCAGTCTTCCGCCAATTTTCGATTTACATCTTCATTGCTGCTCATTATTATGATAAATGGGTTGTATTAGATAAAATTAAAAGAAAAAAAAAATTCTTTATATATTCTACGATTTGTGATATGATAAACCTGTTAAAACCCATCGAATTTAATTAGAATTTGCAAAGTTGTTATCAAAACCGTCGAAACTTTCGAGACCTATCAAAACCCATTGAAACTCATCAAAACCCATCGAAACTATTGAAACCTGTCAAAACTTGTCAAAACTGTCAAAATAAATTCTGAAAAGTTTCGACTTTTATCAAAATAGGTTTAGGGTTTTGCCTCGCAACTATACTGTGCAGACTTCACACTAGTTTTTACCTTTCCTTTTTTATTGTCATTTAGTCTTATTAAGTATTCAAATATTACCTATTTCTTAGTATATTTAGCTAAAGTCATTGACTTTTATCATTCTTTAAGTTTAATTCTTAAGTTTTCAATTTTTTTATTAAGATTAAGAGGATTTTATTCCTTATCTTTTACATTATCTAAGATTTTCTCACAATTAATTAGTATTAATTAAGTTATATTTATAAATGTTAATATTTTAGCAATTCTTTTTACAGCCTTTGTGAAATAGCTACTAGAATTATATTTATTAAAATATATAGATTTTTTCATTTTTCTAGTAAGGTAAGATTCACGTTTTTTTCAAAATGTGCATTATTTGATCATATTAATTCAACTTTTTTCATTTAAAATTTCTGTTTCATCACCTCACCCCCTGTCATTTTTATGTCTCCAATCATTAATAAATCATAGTTTTTTTGTAAACTTTCATCATTATCTCATTCTTATTCTTAACTTTAATTTTTCTCTTTGAAAGATGTGCTATAATTATTTAAGTAATCAAGGCATAAATAATGTAAGAATATTTAAGTGACTAAGATATGAGAAATATAAAGATATATGAAAATGTGCCTAAACTTGTGTACAAAATGCTGATCAGTAGTCTAAATTTTTTTTTTTATAATGTGTATTATATAAATATTTGTCAGACTTTAAATTAAAATAAATTAGAAATTTTTTATGATATTTTAAAAACTAAACTGATAAAAATGTTCAGTTAATGTTATTTTATTATTTTATTAGGTTAATTTTATAATTTATTATTAATTTTACAACTTATAAAATTTTAAAATCACCTGAAATTTATATCATTTATAGGTAACAGCTACTATAATAATAATTTTTTTAATTTTGAAAAGTATATTTTTATTTATTTTTTTTTTCTTTTTTCTTCTTTTTGATCTTTTTTTATATTTTCTTCTTTCTTCTGATATTTTTTTTATTTGTTTTAATTATTTTATTTTAATTTACTATATTTGCTTTTTTATTTTTTTTAAAAATTTAATTATTTTTTTAGATTTTTTTTCTTTTCTTCTTCCTAATTTATTTATTTTTTTTTTTACATATTTTTATAATTCATTTTTTTTTTTATTTATTTTTTTTAGTTTTTTTTAATTTGTTATCTTATTTACTTTATTTTTAGTTTTTTATTTTTTAATTTTTTTTTCCTCCAGTCTGATATTTTTTATTATATTTATTTATTTTAATTATTTTTAAAAACTATTTTTTACATTTTTTTAATTTTTAATTTTTAATATTATTTTATTTTCATTATTATTTTCTTTTTATTTTTGTTTATTTTTTATTTTTTATTTTTATTTTTCTTTTTTTTTAGTTTAGTTTTTTCTTTTTTATTTTAGCTTTTCATTTTTTAATATCATTTTTTTATTCTTTGATAGTTCTTTGATACTTTTATTAATCATTTTTTGGTATTTCATTCTTTTGGTATTTTGTTTCTTGTTTTTTTAGTTCTTTGATACTTTAGTTCTTTGAGTACTTTGTTTATTATTTTTTTAGTTCTTTAGTACTTTTATTCTTTAGATACTTTATTTTTATTTCTTTGGTACTTTTGTTCTTTGTTCCTCTTTCTTTTTTTTACTTTATTTCTTTTTAGTTATTCGTTTTCTTTTTGTTTTAAAAAATAAAATAAAATAAAGAAATAAAAAATAAAAATAAAAAATAATTAAAATAAAGATTTCATCAGATCTAGATAATATGTTTGTTTTTATATCACGTTGCAATTTTTTTATTATTTTTCTAAATTATATGATTGGCAGTTTCATGACCCATCTGAGAAGGTAGCTTAACTGTTTTCTAAGTGAACTGGCATAATACATATATAGGATAAAAGTGAACTATAAAATCTATAAATATAATTCATGCTAATTCATCTTATAATAATACTTCATAGTTTAGTGATATTGCTATTATAGTAAAAACAGATATACTACTAATTATATTACAGATCAAGAGGCATGCTTTGTAAAGGTTAATAAGTATTATTTTAAATTTATTTTTATATTAGGTATTGCTTTTAGGTAATTTATATGAAAATAGCTAATATAATGTCAACAATTATGCATTTGCAATGATAATATGATATGATTATTGTGAACAAGATAATGAGGAACCAGATCTTTATAGATGTCCTAGATTATTAATGTTAAAAGAATATGATGTAGTATTATTAGATTCTATTGAACAAGCTGTTCATATTGTACTATGATTTCATAAAAAAAATCAGTTCTTAATGAATAGATATATTTTTTAATAATAAAGTAAATTTGTTTATTTTAAATTTTTAACTAAATTATTAAAAACTAAATTTATAACAGTAAAGATTCTTCAAACTTGCATATTTACACGTTATCCTAAAATGAAAATTTTCGAATTGCTATTTTTATTAGTGAAGATTCTTTGAAATTGCAGGTTACCAAATTTACTTTAAAATGCAAATTTTCAAATTGCCGTTTTTTAATGGAGATTTTCTGAAATTGCATATTCACCAAATTAACCTTAATATGCAAATTTCTGAATTTCATTCTTTAGCGAATATTCTTCAAAATTTGCAGATTACTGCATTTATCTTATTATGCAAAATTTTAAATTGCTTTTTTTAGTGGAGATACTTCACAATTGCATATTATCGCATTTTTTTCAGGTGCAGATGGTCTTACGATAAATGAAGAATGTGAAACACATGCACATACGCCAAAAAAAAGTTATTCATTTTTGTTAATGAAATGAAATATTTATTATGAAAAAAAAAAAAAAAAAAATGCTACCAGTGCGATGCGAGATGAAAATTATTGTTACACGATCTGCGTAATACAAATAATTTATTTTTATGGAACCGTGACAAATATATCAATATTTATTATAAATAAACATTATTATTTATTATTTATTTTTTTTTTTCAATATAATTATTTTCTTTAGATAAAGTTTAGTGATGTCAAAGAATTATTCGAACTATATTATATTATGGCTTTTAATTCGATTGGTAATCGAAGTAAATTGTCAAATGACGCCATTTAAGCGATACGCTCACACTGCTACACTTATTGATAATAAGCTTTATATATTAGGCGGTCGAGTTACTACAACTACTAATAATGAAAATATTGGAAAACAATTTTTTTATCTTGACGTTTCTGTTCCATTCAATGTTAAAAATATCATATGGCATGATCTAACAGATATCAATACTGTTCCAGCACATCGTGCCGCTGCATCTGTCAGAGGTGGTTCAAGTAAAGATATTTTGTTTTTATATGTAGGGAATTATGATGGTGTAGAAATGGAATTATTTTATGCGTTTGATACAAAAAGTAATACATGGAGTGTTCCAAAAATAGCCAATGGAGAGAATGTCAAGAGAACACATAACCTAAAAGGCATCGTTGATGATAAAGGGAAAATGTATTTGTTTGGTGGAAAATATAAGGACACAAATGAAGTTCTATCTAATGATATGCTTATTTTAGATACAATAAATTTGAACTTGAAATTGGGAAGTAAAGTTGATGCACCTACTCAAAGATGTCTTTATGGTGCGACTTTCGTCCCAAGTAATTTTATAATATATTTTGGTAAGTATATAATCAATACTATCAATGTTATCTCTCAATACCTTGTTAAATAAACGTCTATTAAAATAGGTGGCTCTTATGATCAAAAAAATTCTGCTTTACCATTAAAAGAGGTGATTTACTAATTGAAAAATGAATTATTAATAAATTATAAAATATTGAAAGTTTAATAAAATCTTAGGTCTATCAATATGATACGATTAATGATAATTGGAGTACAAAGGCAGGTGGTTTATTGACGGATTTTTTTTGTGTAGATACTTTAATATTTATAATTTTTTTACATTAGATAACTTCAGGTAAAATTCCTACGGATAGAAATTCTTTCTCTACTGTTCTTGGTAAGTAAAAAAAAAAAAAAAAAAAAAAAAAAATTGTAAAGTGGTTTTGAATTGTTTGCATTGAAATTAGCAATAACAATAATAATGTAATTATCAAAGGGTTAGATGGACAACGAGTAATAATTTTTGGAGGTTCAGCAGGAGATAATGATATAGAACTTCAGGAAGCACTTTATGTTTTAAATTTGGCAAATTTTGAATGGTCACTTCCAAAAACTTCTGGTACATTTCCGGCACAGTCCAGAGGTTGGCATGAAGCGAATGTCATTGGAAAGTACATGGTTATATCATTTGGTAGATATGAATTTTTTTTCTTCGTTAATGTCTATTACCTTGATATTATTTACAAATTTAATATTAAATTAATAGGTATAGGTAAAGATACGGATGGAAAGGACTTAAATGAAGATATTTTATTGCTTGATATTAGCAATGATGAAGAATATGTATGGACTTACGATTTTGATATCACTGAATCGTCAACCAATCCTTCAGAACAAAAAAAGTCACCATCAATTAATCCTACTAAAATTCCTTTTATACCAAAAGAACCACAAAATACTTCAACAAAGTCAGCACAAAGCACAGGCGTATTATCAATACCGGCAATAATTGGGATAGTGATAGCATCAATAATCTGTGGCATTTTACTATCGTTTGGAGGCTTTTTTATATATAAATGGAAATGGAATAAAACTGGAAGGGAAGTAGAAAGAGCAATACCAACTCCTGGAAATGAGAAAGGTGATGATTCTAATGAAGTTAAGGTTCCAACTAGAAATATTAATAAAATTTTATCATGTGGAAGCAAATTATTTTATAGATGGAATAAAAATAAATTGAAATATAAAAGAGCAATACCAACTCCTGGAAATGAAGATGATAATTCTAATCACAAAGTTATAACAATTCCAAAGCCAAAACTTGAAAACAATTCAATAGCAACTTCAAGTACTGATAATCAAAGAGTATTACAACAGATTGACTTGGAAAATTTTAAAAATGATATAATTCAGGTTGTTAGACAAGAAATCAAACAGAATCTACAGCAAAATATTTAATAAGGATTTTGTAAAATCAATAAATTAATTTATTACTTGGTAGAAATGAGAAAATTATCTGAAATTTGAAGCATATAATTATTAATAAGAATGTGATGTTTTATAATGCATATTTCACGAAGATTTATCTCTTGCAACTACACTATTTAATAAATCTATAAAATGTAAATTAATTATAATTTTATAAATAAGAGAAATTCTAATAAAAAGAATTAAAGTTTCATTAGCATAAAGAGAAGGATGTTGAAAAAGCTTTTACCATTTTGCTTAATGTAGAAAGTATACTTTTTGTGCTGATTGAACTAACCAAAATTATATATTTAATTGCTAAATGAAGTTCTTATTGATATATTGTACTTCATGTTTCGTATGAAGGTTCAATTTTTTTTGCTTACAAACGAAAAAAAAAATATTAAATCTGGATGTTTCTTTTAATTTAGAAAATAGTAAAGATGATCGGGCTGCAGTGATTGAACTTTTTTTCAAAAAAAACTTCGCCTTTATTCTTTCCTTTATAGGTTCCTTTTCGGGTGAGCTTTTATTGGCTTCGGGTTCGATCACTTCCGTAGCGATCGAACGATTCTTTATTTTCTAAAAGATCTTGAGCACCTTGTCGTTATGTTCCTCTTCGGATTGTATCGTTTGAGGTGTGTTTTTTTTTTATATTTTTTTATTTCGAGTTCGATCACTTTTTGGACGCAGCGCTTTATTTGCTTTAGGGTCTACTTTAAATTTGGATCCTTTCAATAGTATATTTAAGCCGTTAGTATTTAAATATTTTTTTTTTTTACATTTGGATCGATCGCTAAATAAGTGACAAATCATTGACGAATTTACTACATTGAAAAAGTCCATCTTTTATCTTGGAATAAAAGAACTGTTTAATTAAATAAATTTGAATTTAATTAAAACTTTGGAATAAAAATGAATGATATCTATTACTTGACGACAGAATTTTCTCAAAAATTGACATTCGATAAAATATCTAATTTAAAAGTTTATAAACTTTGTGTTACTTGAACAACCATTTTTAATTTTTTTACATTAACTCATCTTGTTTATAATGGTAATATACTTTCAAAAGTAGAGCTTAGAAAATAAAAGACGACCAATTTAGAAAATATTTATTAGTAATGATGGATTCTTCGAAACTATTCTTTAAATTACCCTAAACTAGGTTGCTATGATAAAATTTTGTGTATATATTTGAAATCTTTCGTGACCCTTTGAAATTTATTTATTATTTATATACTTTTTGTATGATATTGGAAATATCTTTGAGTTATTTTATGTTTATATTGAGAATAATCTTTGACGTCCTCTCCCGTGATTCCTTAAGTAATTGTCATGGTTTTAACATTTCGTGAATTTATTTTAAGTTACAAACCAACGGTATCCACCACTGACGTTTTCGCAGTGATGGTAAAATCGGAAGAAGATCAATATTGTACACTTTCCAGTAGATATTGAATCTCCAATGAACTATGTCTGTCGATGATGTGTGGTCTGTTAACATGCATGCATGAATTCATAATAGTTATGATGACACCAACAAAATCGCACTTCAATGAAATAAATGTTTTAGGAATGGAATTTATGAGAAAATTTGATGCAGATTACACGTTTATTTCAAGAAGGAGGGCTTTTCTTTAAAATTTGATCAAGAGGAGGATTAGAATTTAAAAATTTTTCTTTTATAAAATCGATGCACAAATATTTATAAAATGGTGATTTTTATTCAGTAGGAATGTTTTTTATTGCTTATATAATGCGACATCCTGATTTTTCTTGTCATGATTTATTCAGAGTCTCATATTTTCAAATAAATAAAATAATAATTTCTACTCGGAAAATTTTTTTTTTTTTTATCGTCTTTGCAAAAAAAAATAAAATTAATTGAATTTTTAATTATGCTTCAACAAGGCATAAATCAAGAATTAGGATATCTTCTAAAAAAGATTCTTTGAAAACATTCTTTTCTCTACCGAACAAGATTGGTTTAAAGCAGTAAAGTTTATTGTTTATACACATGCATAAGGGCGTTATACTTTATTTGAAACGAATTTATAATATTCATCAAAAAAAATTTGAACTTCCGTGAGCTTATCATTTATTCTTTTTAATGAACTTGAACGATGGACAAAACATAGGTGAATTGCCTAATTGAAATTCTGATTTAAATTCTAAAGGCAAGAATTTATTAATTATAATGCTTGCTGTAGTATCGTCGAATAATAATCCTAAGGAGACAAATAATCCAGTTTGGAAAAAGAAATTAACTCGAACTCTAATAAAGTTGTTGACCAATAAACTAATGACAAACAATACCGTGTCATTAATGAACGTTTCACCAACGAGGAATTCAGTGCAGGACCACCACCACTAACGATGATTACAAAAAAAAATTTTTTATTTGTAATATTTTTGATTTGGAACAGCCATTATTGTCAGTCTCATGCAAGTATTCGTTCATTAGCTTGTGTATCAATAATAACCTTCATCGAAGCATCTAATTCATACGCTAATTATAAAATGTATCGGTCAATCAGGTCAGTACGAACTAATTTTGAAGAATAAAAATTGCATTTAAAAAAGGTCTTTATTGTATAATACTAAAAAAGATTTTTGTGTTTTGTAGATATATGGACGAAATTACAATATTAGGTACTTCTAATAATAGTGCTATTCAAATTACCCTTGATAATATAAACAAAGTTGATAATTTTGATATCAATGGAAACGATATGGAAACTGATATGGCCCAACAACAACAAAGTCAATGAACTGAAGCTACTAAATTTTGTAACTCCTCTAGAAGAAATTAACGAGGCTTTGAAAAAAACTTGATAAGAATTTTCATTGAACTCCAATGTGCTGCGCCCCGGATACACAGATTTTGAACTATTAAAGTTCCTAGGTATTTACATCAACATTATCATTCAACCGCCCGGTAAAGTATCGCAACATCTTATATATCATTAGGAAAAAAAGAAAGAGAACGAAACGAAGAATGTAAACAATATACAGTATACTACATGTGATGTTGACTTGTAACTTATTTCGTCCACTTTTTCACTTCAAGTTCTTTCGTTTATGTATTTATAAACAATTTGTATTGTAAGGTATTAATTGAATAAAATGAAGTAATATTGACGCTAAATTTATTTAATATTATCAATTCGTTCAGTGTTACCTCAACGTCGGCGCTCTACACTTTCTCTTTATCAAATATTAAAACCAAGTAAATGCTATCAATTAATAGAACTGCGCAATTACAAATTATTACATAAAAATTGTATAATAAACTACTAATAAAAATCGGAAATTAAAAATAAAATAAACGAAGTTACATATAAAAGTTAAAACGGCGAAAGCGAAAATATCGCTAAGGTGGTAAATGAAGGATTTCGAATTGAATTTATGCGAAGAAATATAACAAGGGCGAGCGTGGTATGTTGAGCTGTTTAAGGATTTCCGGCTTATATATTTAAAAAAAAAATAATTAGGCCAGCCTGGCGTTCTGTACATTTTGTCATACTGACAGCTTAACATACTGGCACCTTGACAGCCTGGAAAATGATCTTCAAAAAATTAACTGCAAATATCGAAAAGCGAAGATTTCCCTTGGACAGGTGCTTTGTGATCTGTCTTCACAATGCTAAAAATTAATTTTTTTTAATAATTATATTTAATGATTTGAAACCTCTTAATAAATAAATTACGAATGGATTTTATTATTATGATTTAACAATTCGAGGCATATGTTAGTGTTTATTCATTAACAATCTGAAAGGTATTGATATTTATTATAAAGGGTGTTGGAGGGGAAAATTAAACACATTTTTTAAAAAATGTGTTTAATTTTCCCCTCTTTAAAACCATACATACAATTTATTTATTTAATTTGTGATATAAATTTCAATGATTTTAAAAAAAATCGAGTCACATGAAACTACTAACCTAATATCATTTATGTTGTTACATTAAAATCTCGGGACATGATAATTTCCTTGTTATATTTAACTTAATTTATTTATATTTTTAATATTTTTTTATATTGTCTATCGTTGATGAAAATTCATTAGCATCTTTAAAAATATTATTTCTGAATACAGTTAATCGTTCAGCTTAAATTTTCTTTCAGCAAATCTAAAGACTTTTTTAGGGCAAAAAACTCTCGCAGCATAGATTATTGGTATAAAATTTTTAATTATGCGATTTAATGAGAATTTATAATTGAAACTGGAAAAACTATTTTTTTTGATATTTGTTACTACAAAATGATGATGCCAGAAATAAAAAAAGTACTATACGAATTTGAAAATAGTCTGCTTCTTTTTTTAGTAAAACTTTTAAACTTTCTATTTGATCAAACAATTCCGAAATATTTATTTATTTCTAGTGATTCTTTCTCACGATTACCAAAAATGTACAATATAAAAATTTACCAAATTCAGATAAAGCTGTGAAATTATCTTTGAACAATTTTGTTAATAGAATTGTGAAGAAATTCTCCACGAACACTATTTAGAAGTTGTGATCGTGGGCATTTTTACAAAAATAAATACATCTTGCGAAAAATGATCGATGACATATGTCCCCAATTTCTCCAAAACGTGAGAGTAAGAGGTAACGCACTTGTTCATAACCTCCGAGACAAAATTTCAGTAGGCATTCAATGTGCAACTCAAAATTTTGTTTTTATTTTCAAGAATAACTTCTAATATTTATACTTAAAGCTATTAAAAGCTATTAAACAACTTGATTTTGTTGCAGATTTTCTTAGAATATTAAAAACATTATTTCATATATGTGATTATACAATTTGTACGTTGGATTCATTAATGCCATTATTTAGTAAGGAATTTAACTTTTCAAAAACATTTCATTTCACAAGAGATATTTATGGAGGATTCATTTTATTAAATGGTCTCGATATTATTAAATTACTTTTCGTAAAAATTTTGAATTGAGATTTAATAGCAGCCACCTGATTCCTAAATGTAGGGAAATGTAATAGGAGAATAGTTAGAGAAAAGTAAAATGTCTTTTGAATTCGACTTGATATTACGGGAGATTAACACCTAAAGAATTTCATAAGCTTTGTGATTATAAGAAAATACTGTCGCTTTTTTATAAATTAAAGGTACCGATTTATTCCTTTAAATGAACAACTGATAGTGAGAGACCCAGCATCTTATACCTTTTTTTTTTTTTTTTTACAAAAAAAGGCAATCTATAATAAAAGTGTAATTTGAGTAACCGCATGAATGATTAGGGTATCAAGATTTGGTAATCATTGTAGAATAGATTATTATAAAAAATCGATAAGATTCTGAAGTAAATTTTTATGGAAGATTATGAAGTATCTCAAATTAAAAAAAGTAAGATAGTAAGCGTTTTAGGAAGTAACTCTTTTCGATTTAAAATTTTTTTTATTATAATTTAATTTATCCATTCATATATTCAAAAACCAGATCATATGATTTCCGTATATTCAATTTTTTTCTATTTTATATATTTAAGTCTTATGATTTTTTTTTTTTTTCGACTTCTATATATTTTAATATTTAAATAAAACTATGGTCATTTTTATAGAATCTTTAATAAAATTGGAAATGTCCAAACGTTTTTCGCAAAGATATTAAAAATGGAAATCAAAATACAGTTAAAATATATATAAATATATATTTTTTTATCAGGAAAAAAAATGGGTTTTCAAACTAAGGGTAGTAAGTTCAATTTTTATAAATCTGAAATAAATTTTCTTTTATTTGCAAAAAGATATGACAATTTTGGCGAGTTCTATGTTCGAAATGTCAGTTATTCCAAGTGCATTAAGTTTTGTTATATTATGTAAAATACTTTAAGAATAATCTTTTAGTTTATTCATTACATGGAGAATTGTCTCGAATGATTCAAAATTTTAATCAGATGAAAGTAGAATAATTAGAATCTAATAATGATATTATTTTAAGCATAAAGAAAGGATGACATATCAAAAACCTCATGTGGAAGATTGACATGAAATCCAAATAACTAGCTTACCAAATTCACCCAATTCCTGATCCTGCGTCTAACTACTAAATTTACTGCTAAATATATTTTTTACCAATTTTTTTCTAATATAATACATGATTCATTGGGGTGATTTTCAAACATAGTTTAACAAAACCATGAGTAAAAAATTTATCGTTATATCTGTCTGTAAACATTATTTCCGAAAATTGATTATTTTTAATAACAAATCTCGCTTTAGCATAAATCATAATTACTATAAGTATGAATTTATACACAAATTACAAATTAGTCATTTTTGAAAAGGTTAGTTTCCTTCGTCATAAGAAGATTCATGCTGTTTATAATTTTAATTACCTTTGCCTTAAACTTTGAACATGTAGTACACGTGATTTATTGATTGAATAGAAACGACTCGAAATTCTTATTAAAAAATCCGAAACTTAAAAAATTCAATAACTTGTATTTTAGCAATATTATAAATAACTTAAAGGAATAACATGACAGATTACTTTTTTGAAAAAGCCTATTAATTTTGAGATGGTATTTTTGTTTTTGTTTGAAAGAACGAATAATGAAAATACATCGATATTATTAAGAAATTTATTAAGCTTATAAACGAATAATTTTAATATACGACTTAATATAGTTTGTTAAACTATGCTGATAAAACACCTCAATGTTTTGTGATATTCCTGTGATAACATCTCCTGAAAATTAATATGTTCTACTATCGAAAACAAATTTGTGTCATTTTTAAACTTTGTAATATATTGACAATGTCATTTTATTTTATCATTTTATATAATAAAGTAGATATAATGTTTAATTAATAAACCTTTCTTAAAGAAATTTACATCATGCCTTTTCCTTGTAAATTATTATTTTATATGCGCCTAATAATTTAAAGGATAAATCAATTTATTACCTTTAAATAGTTATAGATTGTTTATCAAACATTATATTTTACCATATATTAAATATAATTCAATTAATCAATATCAAATTCTAATGCTTTAGAAACATAATCTATATATAACAAATAACATTTTTATTTTAATAAAGAATTTTTTGTCATATTAAGATAGTAAAATGAAATTTTATCATACCGTCAATTAGACTTTCGTTGTATTCTCTTTCCCCTTTTAAATATATATATTAATTAATGATTTACTAACGCCAAAAAACCGAAAATCCTTTATAAAAAAGGTTTGTATTTTGGTTTCACGTTCTTTTTAGAATGTCGAATCTGCAAATTACATAGCTAAAACGAGAATGTTTATAATAAATTATAAACCAATAAACTGAGAGAAATATATCATGTGATTTTTGTATAATGCAATACTTACGAAATTATTTGGATCTACTTAAATATCAAAGAATTTATCTTCTTTAAAAAGATTTAGTGGTGGCAAATTAATGAATAAAAATTTAATTCATTTATATGTATTGAAAATTATAATTATAAATAATTCTTGTTTGTAATTGGAGCGATAAGCCAATAATCAAATAAAAAAGATTTATTACATGGATACGAGACATCATACCGAACCATCATGTAAAGATTATTCAAATACTTATTACGTTAACAATTTTGGTGAAAATTTATTTTTTTTCCATTTACATATATACTCAAGAACTTTTAAAAGTTTTCCATTGTAACGGTTTCTAGAGTCTACAAATTTTGAATAATTTTAGTTATTAAGCTAGTTTTGTTCACATGACCATGATCGGCAGAGTGAACCAATAAAAAAATTTTTGACTAAAAAGTGGATTTCCCCCTTTTCTACTGACCGTTTCCCATATGAATATAAATTATCATATCAGTTTTTGAGTTTATGTTTTGACGAGTCGAAATTATATCCTAAACTATATTCATAATTTTTTTTTTCGCTATAAATTAAGCCAATAACAAACAATCAATGAAACCATTATCAGAAACATTAATATATTAAGTTTAATTTAAAAATCAATTAATCCATTAGCATTAGTATAAAATAAATTCATTTTTTCTTTACTGCTCTCTATATTATAATTAATTGTTTATTCGATAGCATTTTTTATACTTTCCTTTGCAAATCTACTATTTTTTTTACACCATTTTACAATATGGGGACTAGTCAATAGAAAAGGTGGTCAGATTTTGCCCTTTTTTACTGACGAGCTCCCATAAATTATAAAGGAAATTCGCAATTTGTAAAAGATAAATCTGATGACGATGTGGCAACTTTAATGTTGGTGCTATAAAGTTATCAATAACGAACGAGCCATCATTTTTATAATTGAATTTATTTATTTATTTTTCGAAACCATTATTCAAAGACCTTTAAAAGATCTTTCTTCCACATAAATGTAATAAAACGATTGCTATTTATGTCATTCCCTTATTAATGATTGTTAGTCACTTTTCGTATTCAGGTTACCATGAACAAGAACCAAATGATTTCTTTTGTATTTTTTTTAGAATCGAGGTTTTTTGTGACGACGAATTTGGTGAAAATCTTTTTAAATCAGGCTCGACTCATATTTAGTTTCCTCCATTTATATAGTTCCAAGGGGTGTGGTAATTATCTGTATACAAAATTTGTATTTCTTGTCAGGTGATAATTTTTAAGCGCAAAAATTTTTTATAAAGTTTTAATGAGCAAATTTATAAAATCATTTTACGTGCATAAATTAATTCAAATTTTAACAATTTATTTTGACACAAGATAAATTGAAAACAAATCGAAAACCGAAATGAGCATTTGGGATATTATCCGAAATGTTCATTTGGGTCATTGTCCGAAATGTGCATTTGGGGGCACATATCCCAAACGATCTTCGCATTTGGGATATCCAAAATGCGCATTTTGGACATTAAACGCATTTGGGTTACATCATGACCAAAGACTGTAAGGCATGATATTTTCACAGTTATGATATAAGGTCATGTTAGTGCAAGTAACAATCCTAGAATTTTGAAATGTAATATATTTATTATTTTAAATTAAAGGTCTTTATATTATTGATATTTCGTGCATTGTAAAACACCTGGCTATTCGCATCGCTAATGATCCTTTCAAATGAACTGACCCTTCAAAACAAAATAAGCTACATCGAGCGCTTTGAATAGCTAGAAGCTTCTTGCTGATATTGAAATAGCCAGTAGGAAAAATTCGCTTTTTACACTCACCAAGTGTTGAAGCATTATCTTGAATAAATTTACCAATCTAAACAATATTTATTATCTGTTTAGCAATTTAATTACGACTTCATTAATATGAAGTGTTTTTTTTTTGTTATATGATTTTGTTTTATTTTATTTTATAAAAAAAAAAAAAGATTTGATTTGGAATATTAAATTTGGCGAAAATCCCAAATCATTAGCACAAAGAGTTGTTTTCGATTTAGTGAATAAATGTCTTGACGCCTGCTTTATAGAATTTTGCGGTTTATGAAAACTTGATTAAATCATCGCCTGATTCACCCGCAGCCCGAATTGTCATTTCATGATGCAAGCAAAAAAAAAAGTTGTTAAGTTGAATTTGTTGGTTTAATTCCAAAAAAAAAGTAGAAAATAATAAACTTCTACATATTAAGTTAAGCAAAACGGGTGAGCTTTACAGTATTTCTTTTTCGCTTATGAATATTTTAAACAACCTCAATTAACGTCAAGATACTATATAAAAATTAGAGATAAGAAGTTTTGTGTTGCACAAAAATATCTGACAGACAACAGTGTTAGATTACTTATTCTCTTTTTTAAATTTAAATAATCTTTTGTAGAAACCGGATCTTTAAAGTTATATCAGGTTTTAATTTTTCAATCAAATTTCCTGATGCTCAATTATTAGAAAATTCTAGTTTATTAATGATATAGTAACTAAGTTTATCATAAGCGATAAAAAACACATTGCCGATTTTGAACTATATTTTAAACTCATTTTTTGGCTCCAAGTAAACATGTTCCGCATGATTTGATTTTAATATTATAAACTTTTATATAATAATTGGCGGTAAATTTTAAAATAAAATTTCTTTTGCAATACGCAATTTTTTGCGGTGCGTCTCTTCCATTCATAAAATTACGTATCTACCCTTTCAACTATATGCGAAAATAAAAACTTATCGAATTCTATTCATTTCAGTTTGTCTGTCAAGTCAGTGAGTTTATGTTATAATTTTCTTATTTCCCAATAAATTGCGTATATATATAAATCATTACTAAATTTATTTTCCTTTCCCGACTTCATCTATTCTTTGTTACAAGTATGTCGCGGTTGCTTTTCTTTATTTTTGCTTATTTTGATTCTAGCCTTTTATTTTTACAGAAGGAAGTAAAGCGAAAATTATTTTCCTATGCTTCATAAACAAAGTTTATTTTTCTCTTTTGATCTTTTTTCTAAAGTTACGGCGACCTGAATGCTTAAATTCAGTTCAAATGGCGTATGTAGTTTGTAGGTTCATCCCTCCTAAGTTTACACGGAAGGTCATAATAGGATTCAAGGCGGAGTTCCTATTTAAGAAAATGTAAGACTTCTAATACGGTTGGAAGAAACAAGTTTGGATTTGTCTTCGGTCTGTTCTACCATAATCATTTACAAGTCCGAAATTAAAAATAGAGACACTTATTGTTTAAAAAATAATATATCTGCTGTTTTTTAAATTTTTAATGACGATTTTGTTAAATAATGTGAATCGAGAATTATTTTAATATACGAGTTTTGATTGAATTTACTAAACAGAGCCTGCCATTTAGTCGCGCTTCTGAAAAAGTCTGTGGATTTAATCACGTGTATTTAAAGTCTTTCATTATTGTCCAAGGTTCTTATTGGTTGTTAATTTGTACCTGATACTCTTTTATCTATATAATTATTTTCGAAATCATTAGAAATTGGCCTGTTTTTTTGATGGTCGACATGATGACAATGCATAAACAATGACCTTAATAAAAATGACAATAAAAATTAATTGAAAAACTTTTTTCTTTTAAATTTACTAAAAGTTCAACAGCAACGATAAAAGTGTAATAAAAAGTGTTATGTATTTTTTTTTATAAAATTAGAGCCAGTTTTTGATGCTTCTGATGCTCCTACATTAAAAGAATTAAATGGTAATTAACATTTATCTATTTACTAAGCCAAACTATAAATCCTTAATAAGTAAGATTTTTTTAAAAAAAAAAAAAATATTCAATAGTTATTAATGTTATTATAGAGTGTAAGTTATTTAATTTTCTTATCGATATATTTTTTTAACATACTGTATATACAATTAAAATTTAATTAAACATTTATTTAAATATCTAATGATTAATAAAATTAGGAAGTAAATTATTGTAATTCTTTATATTATAATTTAAACTATTTAAACTAAACTAATTTATTTAAAAACAAAATCAAATATTTTATTAATTTTACAGAAAGTAAGTTACATACTATAAGTTTTGACGAATTTAATTAATCAAATTAATTTTATAACTCAAACTCAATTAGATTTTTTTATTAATTATTGATATTTACTTATATTTTTTACAAACTCAACTAATTGGCAAAGTATACTTTTGATAATATGAATTTTAATAATCATTACTGCATTTATTCACTTTTTCATTTAATTTGTTTTTTGGTTATACAGATCTTCAGCAATCTATAAATAAACTTAATATTTATTAATTTATTAATTAGTAAATTTTATTAATTATCAATATTTATTTTTTTGCTAATTGCTAATTAAATTAAAAAATTAAATATATAATAAATCAATTAAAAATCAATTTAATTTAAATTTAACTTAAAATCAAATATTATCAAAATCAGTTAAATTAGACTTATCTAATTTATAATGATTAACATACATCAAAAATCAGCTAAAATTAGATCTATCTGATTTATAGCTAATTAAGATATATTAAGAATTAATCAAATTTAACTTATCTTATTTATAATTGATTAATATAATTAAATAAATTTGATAGATTTAAATATTACTAATTTAAAAAATATAACTAATATATACTTTAATAATTATTATTATTATTATATAATTTGCTTATTTATATATTTGTATATTATTTATTTATTTATTATCTATATATAAGATAAAATCAAAAGTCAATTAAATCATTAAAATTAAAAGGTAATCTTAAAATTGATTTTTAATTTTAAATCCAGTAAAAATCATTTAAAAACAATTTAAATCAATTTCATTTAATTTAATTAATTAGCAAAAAACATTTATATAAAATAAATAAAAATACAAATTTTGTTATAATTTATCAAAATATTCTTTAAATATAAAAATATAATCATAATAATGTATGCTAATAAAAATAAAACTTGAAACTTTAATAATAGAAAAATAACAATTGTCAAAAATTCAAAATGATATTATTAAATTTCAGAATTCTAAAGTTGATGAATTTATTTCTAATATATCAAATTCTTCAAATAGTAAAAATAATAAACAAAATAAAGAATTCAACTCTAATTAAAATGAACCTTCTAATCATTTATTTATTTTAAATAATCTTAATAATGAAAAAGAAAAATTAGAATCAAAAAATAATAAAAATAATAAAAAATCAAAAAAAAATATTAGGTATAATAATTTTTTTTTTGAATTAAACAATATATATATTATATATTAAGTGGTTTACTGTAAAATAAAATTTAAATACTATAATAAATTTATATTAATAAATGTATATTTAATAGATATATATTAAATTAAAAAAGTATCTTACTTAAAAAAGATCATTTAAGTAAATAACATCTAACTTATAAAGAAATTTAATTATATTTATTACAAAAAATAAAGCAATTATATAAAAGATTTATATAATTTGTAATTAAATTTTTAAATATTATCAATTATTAAAAAATTAGATTTTATTATATGATTTAAATCCTAAATATAAATTATTATATTAAAAAAACAAATTGAAAAATTTATCATTTTGCTAATTCTAAAATTAAATAAAAACTTTAAATAATATTAATAATATAAATAATATTTTTAATATATGAATTCATATATTTAGTTTATATATTAATGAAAACTTTTATCCATGTGAATTTTTACTTAATATAAAGAACTTTTTTATTCATATAATGTATTTATAATTACTAAAATTAATAATAATATATATAATTATAATTTGAAATATAAAGTTATAATTATTACTAATAATAAAAGTAATATTAAATTAGCTTTAAAATATCTTGATATTAGTGAACGAATTTTCTGTTTAATTTATATATTTCAATTATCATATATTATAGACTATAATACTTATATATAAAGTTTTTCTTAAAAAAATTTTCCAAAATTTTAATAAATTAAATATTTTATATATAAATTTTTAATTTTAAACTTAAAATTTATAAAATACCTAAAATATAAATCTAAGAAATTTTATTATAATATATAATATTTAGATGTAACTTTATTTATTATAAATAATATTTATTAATGAATATCTTTATTAAAATTTATTTGTATACTTATTATAATAATATAAAATTACTTAATTTAAAATTTGCTTATATGCATATTGTAATATTTTTCTTATCTCTAATTATATAATAAATAAAATATTTATATTTAATTATTTATATTTAATATACTAATAAAATTTATAAAGAAACTTTATTTTTTTTAATTTTTTAATTTTATAATATATTTCTTTATTAAAATTAATTTAGTTATTATTTTTCTCATTATTCTCCTTATATTTTTTTTCTCTTGTTTTTTTTCTTAATTATTATTTTACATATTATTTTTAACATTCTATTTATTTTTATAATTAGTTTATTTAGAATATTTTATACTAATAATTTGAATTTTTTACTATTTTATCATCTATATTATTTAATAAATTATTATATTCAAATAAGCAATTATTTCTAAACTATTAATTTTTATTAAAAATTTTATAACATATAAAAGATCTTTAAATAAAATTATTAATAACTTCATTTATGATTTTTTAATCTAGATTATAACTATTAATAGAAAGATTTTTAATTTTTTAATTACAATAAAAATATAAATATTAGATAATATCTAATCATTATAATAATTTTTAACCTAATTATATAGATATTAGTAATATAATTATATAAAAGTATTATAAAATTAAATAATATTACTTTAGCTTTAAAATTTTTGTTAATTATAATATTTAATAATTGCAATTTAGATGCATAATTATTGAAAATTATGGTAATATTTATATTATTTTCTAATAATCAATTTTTAATAAAATTTAAAATATAATTACAAAAAGAAACTAATATTAATAAAGAATATAAATTGTAAAAAGAATTTTTTAAGATTTATACAGTTTTAATTTACTATAATATTTTTCATTAACCCATCTTTTTTCATTAGTTTTTATATAAATTTTATATAAAAAATTTTTTTTAAAATATTTTAATTTAAAAATGCAAATTGTGAAGTTTAGTATTATTAGTTATATAAATATAATTATAAAAGATAAATGTTTATAATTAGTTATATGAATGCTAACTATTTTTACACTTTTTTGATTTATAGTAAAATTACTTAGTAAATTAAACTATTTAAATATTTCATATATTTTCAATATAATTTAATAGATAATTATTTTGAGTTTTTAAATATATAATTTAAATTAAAGATTTTAGTTTTAATTAAATCTGACAGTAATTACTATATAACTATTATTTTATGATATTCATAAAAATCAAATCTTCTAAAAACCTAATAATCTATTTATTTAAAATTTAAATTTAATAATACTTGAATTATTTGTTAAAAATTCTTTATTTTTAGATAAAAAAATAGCCTTATTAGTAATTAATTTTATATAATTGTATTTCTATTATTCTTTTATTTACAAATTTATGTAAATAATCATTTTTAAATTTTGAATATTTGAAAAGTTTATCTGGATAGAGTTTGATTATATAGGAAGTAGTTGTTAATAATATTTCTTTTATATTTGTCTAATTACATATTTGTTTAGGTTAAATATTAAATTTTTTAGTGATTTAACATATATTTCTATTATTATTTTCAAAATAGTATACTATTATAGTTTTTTTCTTATCTTTCAAAGTCTTTGATTTTTGTGATAAATGATTATATATTTTTTATTTTATTATTACTAATAATCACTATTTACTTATTATATTAAATAAAAATAAAGTTATGTAAAACATAGGTATATAAAATAAAAATATATAAAATAAAGACATGTAAAATAAAGTAAATAAAAATAAGTGTATTTAATAAAAATAAATTTGATATAATTTTTGAAAAGGTATATAAATATGAAAAATAAAATGTATTTAGGAATTTTAAATCAAATTATATTTATTTTAAAAATTAAATTATTTAAAATTTAAATTTATTTATTTAAATTTTTTTATATTTAAGATTTCAAAAGATCAAACTATTAAAAAATTATGTATTAAATATAAAATTTTTAAATAACTTTTATTATAGAACAATCTTTAAAACTTATAAATTTAAAATCTTATATTATGAGTATATTATTTAAAAAAGATTTGGATAGTTTTAACAATTAAGAAAGATGAATTTACAAAATATTTATTTGAAAATATTTATTTATAATTGAGCAATATAATTCTTTTAAATGATGTTAGTTAACAAAATTTAATATTCATAATTAACAAATTTGTATAAATATATCTTCTATTTTTAGCAATTTTAGTATTATTAGAATATTTTTTTCAAATGTTAAAAATTTAATTATACATAAATATAATCAATTGATCTATATCTTATTAATTAAATGATATTTTAAAAAGAAATAAAAAGTATATTTAATATATTTGATTAATTCATTTTAATACTTTTATAATTTAGCTTTTTTATTTAATAAATTTATAATATAAATTTGTATATAAAATGAAATTTTTGTAATATTTAATATAAAAAATTTAATTTTTAAAACTAATATTAAAATCAATTTTAATAACTGATTAATCAGTTTAAAAATTAATTTTTTAATTTAAATTTTAGAAATTAATTTTTATTACTAATCTATACTATCAAATTATAGAAAAAATTTTTCTTTTTTTATATAAATTTATTTATTTATCATTTTAATAAATTTAGCAGAAATTAACTTTTAATGCTTAAATAAAATTATTTAATAGATTTAAATTTAATTAATTTTAAGATTGGTTTAGTTTTTATAAAGTAAATAAATTTTTTATAATGCTAATAATTTCTGAATTTACTATTTAATAAAATTTCAATACTTTAGTTAATAAAATTAACTTTACTAGCTTAAATAAATTGTTTAACAAATTTGATTATAATTAAATCTTAATTTTATCAAATTAATTTAGTATTTATAAAATAAATTATACTTTTCATATTGTTAATAACAAATAAATTTATTTTTATTTCTATTTAATTTTAGTTTATCCCTTAAATTATAGAAATTTAAAAGCAAATTTACTTGCTTATTTACTATAAATTCTCTTTTAATTTACATTTATAAAAAATATTTTTTAAAAATATTTATTTAAATTAATTTATAAATATATATTATATTATAATAATTTTTATTTTTTATGTTACTTATAAGTTAAAAATTTGTAATTTTAAAAAAATTTTATATTAAAAAATTTTATTATTAATTTTTAACAGACTATTAAAATTTACTTTTAATAATATTAATTATAATAGAATATTTATTATAAAATTTATCATGAAAAATAATTATAATTATTATAATTTATGATTTTTTAAGAAATTATAACTTTTATAAATATTTTAATAGTAAAATAATTCGATCAATTTGCAAATATATAAATTTTTAAAAATTTTTAAAAATTATTATAATAAATTTTAAACTTAATTTTAAAATTAAATTACTTAAAATTTTCTAATAAAACTTAAAATTTCTTCAATTAAAATTAATAAATATATAAAATTATATTTTTCATATAATTATTATTCTTTAAACTATAGAGGTTCCTAGACAAATTTGCCTGCTTATTTACTATAAATTTCCTTCTAATTTACTTTTATGAAAAATTAAAATTTTAAAAAATTTTTTTTTTTAAATTAATTTTATAAAATATATATAATATTATAATAAATTTTATTTTAATTATATAATAAATAATCTAAGATTATTTATAAGCTAAAAATTTGTAATTTTTAAAAAAATTATAAATTAAAAATTTTAT
>CAJVPP010001061.1:0-23148 GCA_910592005.1 Funneliformis mosseae | reverse complement strand
TAATTATTACTTAGTCACGTAGAATAATTTAATTTGTTCATTGACGTACGACTTGTAATCATTTAATCTACATTTCAGCTTTTGTGTTTTGGAAATGCAATGAAGGTATATAAAGAACGATGTTGCAAATAAAAAAAGAATTCGATTCATTTTTTCGTTGATCCTTTATCAATTAAGATTCAATTGTTGAAAAAAAAAAAAGTTCTTCTGCATTACGTTGCGTTGAAAAAAAAAAAAATTTGAATTCATTTTTCGTTTGATCTTTTTCATATAATCTCAATAAAGATTTGACATTGCAAATGTATTGATATATAAATAAAGGAAGGCGAACTATAAAAAAGTGTAAACAGTTTATTAAATTTTCGAAATTATCTACAAAGGACAACCAGTTTAACAAAGACAATTTATTAGCGAAAATCTTTTCTTGATAAAAAAATCATTTAAATTAAAATTTATTTATTATATTGTAACTGAAAGAGCAACATTGAAAGTTGCTTTTAAATAATTTTTTTTTTCAGTTTTCTATATAAATCGAACATGAAATTTCTCGTTTATTATCGGTGTGAAATCTTCACCTTAAAGTCGTACCATTTTAGGAAAGGAAAAAAAAAGTTTGCCAATTAATATTTTTGCGATTTTTGCGGTTCAATTATTACTGATAATATATTAAAATGTTTGAGTATTTTCTTCATCAGATAATTCAACAAAATTTCTTTTTATCAAGTATCTGTTTATCTTTTGAATTAAACCCTTACATCTACTTCAATCTCTTTAGTAAAGATCATGATGGCATTAATATCAAATGATTCATCAATTGACAAATACTTTTCTTTCTTTCGATTCAATGGAAAATAAATGTTTCTTCTCTCTCACGTCATCAACCGATTCAATGCGTGCGTAATGATCATTTCTTTCCTATTATGTCGTCAACAGATTCATAAATTGATAATGATCGCAAACTGATTCTCCGGTAGGTTTAGTAGTTATTTCGGCGCGTTATCAGTGTTCACTTGGACTTCCCTTATTCTATATTGCTTCTGTCTTTGAATATCCTGTAATTTGTTTATTAATACAAGTATATACAATACAGTAAATAAAATTCACTACTTACATCCCAGGATTCAATAAAACAATCTTAATTCTCCATCCACATTTATTGGGATGTTTCCTCCTAAAATCTCTAAGTTCTCTTTCTTTCACAGCTTTTCTTCATGATACTTTGCTCCTGATACGTAGAAGAATATTCTTAAAATTTCAGAATAAAACAGTGTTATTATATCAATTTGAAAACTTACGCCTTCTACACAAAAGCTCCACGCTGAAACATTCATCAAATAATCATATCCATGATCATTATGAGAATCATCAAAGTCAATAGCAGTTGCATCCTTATCATCATTATCGTCCGTAAATCTTTCAAAGTATTGGATTCAATAGTCGCAATTCTCGATAGGCTTTCATATTTAAGACTATTACCAACCTTCATTTTAACAAATCTGGCTTTATACTTGTACATATTCAAGTACCTTTATCACTTTGCGCCTAAAATGCTTATCATCAAGATTATAAATTTAGAATCATACAAATTAAATTGATTAAGATAATATTAAAAAAAAATACGCTTCCTCTTATTATAGTAATCGAGACTGTATCTTAAGAATTTCTTCAGGCGAATAAAATTTTCGAATACGACCGCTGACATCGAAACACACCATGCTCATCTTTGAAATGCTTTTCAGATCCTTCTTCAAAGAATCTCTAAAGCTTGCTTATTTGCGATAATTTGACCGTAAAGTCTACGGTAGTTGTTCCATGGTCTTCTTTTTACTCCTATTATTTATAAAAGAAATTAATAAAAAAAACTCTAAGGCAGATTTGTTTACGTATGAAGATCGAGCTTGACACTTTATTTATTCTAGATATTCACTCTGGCTGTTCTTTATAAACCTGCGAATCGGTAATTCAGATGGACTCATCGTTAACTTGGTGGATCTCGCCATTGATCTTGTATCTGTCATTTCTTAACCTTATAAATATGTTTGGAGTTTTCGAAATTCTATTAAAGGATTCTGTTAAAGGATTATTGTTTTAAATTTTTAACGATTTCGTGAGGATTGTATTTTGGAATAAATAACTCCAACCTAATAATGATAAGATAAATCAATATATTATTCGCTTTATTAAATATAAATATGCATAAACTCACTAGTCCTAATACCCTCAGATCCATTAACAAGGATCATTGGCAGAATTGGCAAATACCATTCTGGTTCTACAAACTGACCGTCATAATTATAATATGATAGTAATAAGTCATCTGAAATTTTTCGAGTCATTTCAGGGATTGCAACGCTGACATAGTGAGCACTAGCTGCATTTTCCCCCTAGAACACTTGTACCAAGTTGTCTTCTCCCTGAAGAATATTGATGGAATTTGAACTGACAAAATCTTGAGCAATTTTGATAATTGTACCTTGAAGACTTGCATCACCATTGTATATGCCGCTAATTCTGAAACGACCTGCTTACGAAGAAACTTTAATTTCGTATTTGAACTTGTCCTTAAAATAATTATACAAAACTTTTCTCTGACCAGGTTTTAATTCGTCGAGAAAAAATTTGGAATCGAACGTTCATCGTCAGCTTGACTAAATAAGATCAACTCTTTATTATAAAATCCATTATCTGATTTCTTGCTTCGGATTAGAAATATATTTTGGAATGTGAATTTTCGTTAAAGAGGTCAAATTCTGATTGGAAACAGGAAATAACAGAAAAAACATTTATATATTTTTCATTTGCTTAACCATTTCTTGCGACCATCAACTTTCTTTTCATAATAGCCATATCGAACAACTCTTTTTTTTTTTTGTTTTTGAGCTCCAAAAAATTTTTTAATGACGCTTTATATTTTTGAAATCTTCCTTGGTATTAGAAATGTCAAAGAATGTTACAACTTTGTTAGCTACATAAATTGTTGTAAAATTTATAAAAGAAAATACCATGTAATGTTTGACCTTCCAAATTTTAGCATCAAGGGTTATTTCCTTCCAATTTTTATATTCGGGAATGGTAAAGAATGATACTTCTTGATAGTGTTTCTGGCGAACTAATTTTGACAAATTGATCTGCGAAAATATTTGGGGTTTCATAGTTTTCGGATAGTTTCTGACCATAGAAAAATTCTCTGGGCGAAACGTTTCGGAATTTAAAAATAGTTTCGCTTAAACACTACTTCTTGATCACCCTTTGTACACTAATAAAAATTGATAAATGATTATTTGATCTCGAGATTGTTTATTAACATGATATAATGGTTTAATACCTTAAAGAATTCCCATAAGAAATCCGGAAATTTTGCAAGGAGGGAGAGACATGATCCAAGAAATTGATTATCAATACTTTTAAACGGCTTCAATTGTGATCTTGATCCGTCATGATCATCGAAATTCACTTGTTAAAACGTAATAAAGTTCCAACCATGAATAGCATCTCGAGTAAATTATCGAAGCTACCCGATGGAATGTAACTTTAATCCATAAGTCGTAAAGTCTCGCTATCGCAATAAAATAACCAGATATTAAAAAAAATTGAGACCCAAGTAACCAAAAAAAAGCCCAAGTTCACGAAGTTTGCGAACAGGAACCAGTCTTACCAGAATATCCCGCAACTCACCCTTATGGGAGAATTTGGTGGTTAATATTATTTGATATTGTCCCAAGGAATCTAAAGTTTTTGAACTCATACGGACATTTTTGAATTGTTTATTATGTACAACATTTTAATATTGTCACCGCGTGAAAAATGCACATTCCTAATCGATTAACAAAGGTATTCTGCATAATCAAGAACTCTTTTAAAATGCTTTTTAAGATTGTTGGAGGCGCTGTTGCCAGAAATTCGAGTACAGAAAGAGGATTTTGAATATCATTTTGCTTTATTACCAAATCACTATGATGATTTCTACAGATGGCAAGTTGGCAAGGATACGACATGTTTTAAAAAAAATTTTTTAAAAAAGTATTATAAAAATTTAAAAAATCAAATTAAAAAAAAATTTGTCAAGGATCGAATTACCCTTCGATATTTTTAGATATTTATATACCGATTTTCCATATCGCCACCCGTGTCCGGGAATTCGATTAGCCACACATTATTAGCCGCTGACGTAATTGTAGTATTATTCGAATGAGAGACGTGAATTAAAATATTATTATGCATCATCATAAGAATGTACAACTTATTTCTTTATATTGAAACGCAAATTGTATCATAAATAAAAATCAACGGCTTAAATAAGTTATAACAATGAATGCAGTTAAGTAAATTGTAGACAAATTTCCATAGGAATCATAATAAATTTTATGCCACTCATTCTTTGCAGTTTTCTTTAACTCAAAATTTCGTTGGTTGTTAAAAGTAAACCGTAGTAGATTAAAGTATCTGAAGAAAATATTGTTTAGATTCAGTGCAGCATTGAAGAATAGAATTAACATTGGACAATTTATTTTATTAAAGAGAACTGGGGAAGAGCCTAATATAATTCTGAATAACTACCCCGTGAAAAGGAATACTGAAATTTGTCCGGGAATAGTTGCAGCAGCGTTCAGAAATTTGGCAACTTCTTTTGTTATGTATTTTCAAATAATATGATTAAGAATAAAATCTATTTTAAGTATTTGTTTTTTGAAGTTTTTAAAGATGTTAAATTTGTAGAGAAAAAGAACGAAATAAGAAGAAAAATTCTTTAATATTAAAAAATAATTTTTATTGAGTAAAAATATAATAGGATAATTAGATTTTAATTGCTGCAATATGCATATTTTTATAAATTGTTTAAATATATTGCACTATTAATTATTATCTTTTATAACATATTTTATTTATCTATTATAAAAGAAACTAAAATTCCACGATGATTTTCTAACAATAGATGTTGATACTCAGAAATCACATTTCCTTTAAAAAAAAAAATATAGATCCGCCAGGATCTTTTTAAAAGTCCTGACAAATCGTTCGTGTTAGTCTTGCTGTAGCGTCACCAAATGCATGTATACTGGATGGGATCACGATATCTCGGCTTATGAACCTATTTAGCTATAATTTAGAAAACGTCGAAGAGTTTTTTTTTTAAAAAATAAAATTATTTGATGTCTAATGTGGAAGCATCAATTTATATGCAAACCATTTGATCTTTCTTGAACCTAGTGAAAAATTTTGATTCATTTCTGTATCGAGTATATGTATCGCAGTGAAATAATTTTAACTGATTATTAATGATATTCCTTTTATTTCGCCTGACGACTCCTCCTGAAATATCCTTTTGCAACACTATAAAAATATCTTGAGAAGTAAGTTTTTTAGTGATGATTGATGCATGTAATATTGAAATAAATTCACAGTGTGTTGCCTCGTTGGCATAAATAAATAATCCGTTCCAGTCAAAATATCATTTAGATCAGGTGTTCCGGTTTTGATATATCGGATTGCATATTGTCACAATCAATGACTGATATAGATACTTCCATCCAATAAAAGTGTTATAACGTCAGACACACTTTAAATTAATATTGTAATAATTTACTGTAACTATACGTTGGTTAGATTTTGATGCAATTTTCAAGAAATATGATTGGTTGAAATGTATATTATATTACTTAGAGTATGTGGCACAGCCAACCGTAATCGCCCAAATTTTAAAAAAAAATTCATGAATAAAATTTTCGCCGATTTCTTTTGTTTTTCGTTTTAATGCCTATTTTTTTTGCTTTAATACTTTTTTTTTGGTTGTTATATTCTAGTTTCTGTTGTTTTTTCCGTCATTTAATGTTTTGTTTTTGCTTTTTTATTCTAATGTTCGTTTTTTTTTGTTTTTTATTTTTGTTTTTATTATTTTTTCCGATGTTTTTCGTCTTAATATTTTTGTTTTTAATTAATATAGTTTGTACATTTTTTTTTTTTTTTTTTGTTTTTTATTCTTTTTTCCGATGTTTTTTGTCTTAATATTTTTGTCTTTAATTAATAACCACCCATTTAAAAGTAATAAAATACTATCATTTTCTTCGATTTACATGTTACAAATGTAATCTTAATAAAGAATGTGATAATCTTTAATATGAATTATTATCTTGCCTTCCTCATACATATAATTACCATTTGCATTGAACATAGTAACAAAAATTGGGTGATTAACTTCTACGCTAAAAAAATAAAGTAATACCTTTAATTCGGCTGATTATTCGCTATATGCGTGCTTAAATTATGACTTTTTTTAGTCTTCAACCTCTTTTTCGTGCAGGAATAACATGGGGGTTCAAAGTTTCCTTTTCATCACAAATAGTATTAGGTAGTTTTCGCTTTCTACCACCAGAACCTTTAGTCTTTCGCCTTTTAACGGATTCAACTTGGACACGGATCATTGAACCACTTTTAACACGGGCTGTTGGGTTTAAACTACGATTAAGGTCATAGAGATAACAAGTAAGCTGGGGAAAAGACTTTGATTTTGCTGAACAATATCGCTCTGCAAACTTATCTAGTGCAGTGCGTAACTGAGGACTAGCAATTTGATAGTCTGATTTAACTTCCTCTAAAAATGTAACAAACGAAGTATAATCAATATCAGTACTTTCTTCGTTAGGAACCCTAAAAGGATCAAAAAAATAGATTTCAGTTAAAATTTTTTCAAGCAGGTACACAAAATATTACAGAATATTTACACGGTACCTCCGTTCAATATGTTCATCAAGAATATTATTAGGGTAAATATCTTGCAATGTAGATTCTTGAACCTGTGGAGTGGATATTGGTCGCAATAATGCATAAAAAGAACTATTTTCAGAAGTATAACCTAAGGAAAGTAATTAATCATAAATATCAAAAATACAATTTACAAAAAACCTCACTTACCAAGCAACATAGGCATATATCATACGAACTTCAGATGTCAATGAAGGTATAGAGTTGAGTATTGCGATGTGATATTTCATTGCAACTGCACCCTGATGTTTGCAGGGCGCTCCAGATACTCTAATAGGACAAGTACATGTCCCGATCTCACTGTTTACAATATAGAACAGGTCATCTTGTCTAGTACTTTATACTGAAAATTCATTATTAACACCTGTTTCTTTAATAAAATTGCATTTACTCTTTCCCAGCCAGGACACAAAAAACGTTTTGCAACACGTAAGTGTCTAGGATGTTTATGCGCAATTTCAAGTAGTCTCCGCTCATAGAATCTCTCGATATTTGTTATTAAAACTGAAATACTTGTACTATATTATATGCTTGTGTTCTTGCAAAAATAATGTCTTTTAAAATGCTGAAACTACGTTCTACATAATTATTTGTGTTATTCTTTCGAGTTGGTAGTCCAACTCGAAAGGATAATGCATAACACTGATGACGTTCCCACAAGAATTCAAAATGTTTTTGGAATAGAGGGTAAACGTAATAAAATGTCTGTGCAAATTCATAGTAGTTTGAATCCATTTCTGAACTTGATGATGGGTAAAAAATTTTTTTCACCTTGTTCATTATAGGCGTTTGATCTTCCTTTTTAATCTTATGTTTAGCATCGTGAAGTCACCTCCAAAATGCCTGTAGAATGTGAAACATGTACAAAAGTCAGATTCCTATAATATTTCAATCAAAAGTTAAAAAAATAAGGTATTAATATTAATTTCAAACTTTAAAACTTAAAAAATATAAATTTTTTTTATTGAATTTTAGATATATACCTTGAGGTTAACATGTTTTAGAGCATTACGTTCTGCATTGGAATCATCTGTTAGAAAAATAATTAGACCCAATGAACCGCGTCCAAAAAATGCATTTTCAGGAAGAATTGTTTTTAATAAATTTATCGCTTTTCTCATGACCTGAATTGTTATATTCTTCAACTATTAATCTTAAGCGCACGAACATTAATTCACCATTACAACTGCCAAGTGTAGTCTCACGATATTTTTGAAAAAGATGAAGAACTGGAGCATAATCTGGATTGCTAACTCAGTCTGAAAGTGTTTCTAATAACTCTTGATCGTTTGTGGCATTAAAGTACAGTTTATCTTCGTAAGTAAACAATGCGGAGGCAAGTTAATATCCATCTTTGAATAACTCAACAAGTTTTTCTTTGACTTCACCTTTGACACAGCGAAAACTTAGTGACTCAGCTGAATTGATTACATAGTTATGGGTAAATTAATACTGATTTCTAATGGATGGGTATGTAGAAGTTTCCAACATTCTAATCGAATATGAATGCTTGCAATACAGTTGATATCTCGCGTTCGAGATGACTGCGAATGTTTGATTATACAATTTTTTCCTTGCTTTTTCTTGACCTGATAACTGTGGATATAGTGCCTAAATTCTCGACAAAGAACTTGGTTTCCTGTTAATTTAAATCCCCTTGATTTTAGCATTGTAGTTTTTAAATACGATTCGAATGCTGCAATCCATCCAGATGCTTCTTCTTTATTACATACATCTACAAATGCATCTAGCTCAAAATTTTCAACTTAAAATTTCTCTTGTGTTCGGCATTGTGATAGAATAACGAGTTTTTGGATTAAATAAGTATAATTGCATGGAAGAACCGTTTTTAAAATATCTGTAAAAGACTCCATGAATAAATCTATAAAATAATAAACAAATAAATACAATTTAATGAACAATAAATACCATGAATGAGTTTAATTAATAATAACTTTATCGTTATTGTAAATATATTTTAAATTAATATTAACAAATTAATAAATAAAATAAACTACATAATACAATAAAAATCATAAAACAAGATAAAAAAAACTATATACATGTTATAGTAAAAATTATCGATAATGTAACAATGAATACAATATTTTGTTCGAAATAAAGTTCATCCCAAAACTCGGGTTTTCAAAATATTCTATATAAAGTATTTTAAAAAAGAAAATATCGATAGAGATAACAGGTGCATAATTAACAAACCTATTAAATATTATCGCCTTCCATACTGTTTCATGAATTACTAGTTGTGTAACTTTTGAAAACTTTAATTTTAAATGAGCTTTCGAAGGGTTATCAGACACTTTCGCATAGTAAAAGTGAAAAGAAAGGTCTTGATTGAGAGGAAATATTTGCTTTTACTGAGTAGATAGTGTGAGTAAAAAAAAAGAGAAAAATTCATACTATAATATCAACAAAGCTTATCAAATCAAACACGAACTGTTATTGGTTGCTAACAAGGTAAAGTAAGTCAGATCAATTGACAGCTGCGCCACATAATTGGCAAACCTATCACATATTTAAGTCGTGCGTCACTGGTGTTATAGTGTCACACCCAGCTGTGCTTCTATTGGGTGTTACAAAAACGTATTTTACAGTTACCTAAATATGTATTTTTTTTTGTATGTATGGTATATATACATTTTTAGTATAAAATAAATTACTGTATATGTATGAAAAAATTGTCGTACATGTATAAATATTCCATATTTTTAAAAAAGATGAATTTATAATTAAAATATATTAAATTAATTACACATAAAGGTATAATTTCAATTCCTGGCATATTAATAAGTTGTACAATTCACCCTTACTATTAAAGATGGTCACCGCAATTGAAAAAAATGGCGCAATTGAGTTGCAACTTGTGGCGCAATTAAATTTCCTTATGGCGCAATTAAGTTGCAACTCAATTGAAATTTGAAAATAATTATGGGGACCATCTTTACTTACTATAATGAATTTTTATATTGCTATTGTGAAGAAAAGTTCAGGTACAGATTTATTTAAAAATAATAATATTTAGAATAACGAATTTTTATAGTAAATTTTTTGTAACTCGTAATGCGAATTTAAATGTTAGAACAGTTATTAGTAAAATAACACTCGATATAACAAAGGTTCCACTATACCGAATTTTTAAAATGTTACATGAATTTTGATCATATGAAATTATTAAATAAAAATTGCAATTCGAATTTGCCTTTAAAAGCTAGAATCATTTGATTAAAATCAAAAAGGAAAATTATCATATTTTATTTTGATTATAACAAAAGTAGTCCCCCTGATTGAACTGATCCAGTTAATTATTTTTTTCACATATTAAATGATATTATCCTAAACTCAAAATAAAATGTTTTAAGAAAAATCTTTGCTAAAAAGAAGCTCCTTAACTCTTGCCCAAAAGCATGAAATATGTCTTAGAAAAATTACTGAACCTTCTATAAAAAATAAAGAACTAGCAAAGTTATTTGATGTTAGAAAAGAATGCATTAGTGATACATTAAAATAAGCACCTATAGCTAAAGGTAAAAGACAAGTTAAAGTAACTTTTCCAGAAATTGAAGAAGCACTTACATTATAGGTATTAAAAGCTTTAAAAAGTGATATTGATATTAGTGATCAAGTTCTACATGAAAAGGCTATGATGTTTACGTCTCTTTATAAATTGAAAATTTTAAAGGAAGTAATAATTAGATTAATGAGTTTAAAAAAAACATAATCTTTCTTGTTATTTAAAACAAGGAGAGGCTGCAAGTGTACCACTTGAAAAACTTGATGAATTTAGAATAAAGTTTCAAGATTTGATTTATGGATATAATCTTGATAATATCTTTAACTCTGATGAAACTATTTATATTAGAAAATAAAAACTAAAAGAACAATCTCTAATAGACCTATATCTGGAAAAAAACAATCAAAAGATCATGTGATAGTTCTTCTTTGTTTTAATACAACTGGTACAGAAAAGCTTAAACCAGTATTCATTCATAAATACAAGAATTCTCGTCACCTAAAAAATTTATCCAAGTCATCTTTATCAGTAGAAAATTATTGGAATATAAAACTTGGATGTAAATCTCTATCTGGAATGATTGGATTTGTCAACTTGATGCAACAATTAGATTAAAAGGATGAAATATTCTTCTCTTAGTAGATAATGCTCCTGTTCATGCTTTATAAAAAAGTGTGGAATTAACTAATATAGAAATTAAATTTTTACTACCTAATACAACTGCACATCTTCAACTATGTAATAAGAATATCATAAATAGCTTTAAAATAATGAATTCTAAAAAATTTTAATGTAATTTTCAATTAATATAAAAAAAACTTTTTTTAAAAATATAAATAACCTTGCTATACAATTCCCGCTAAAAGTAATAGCAGACAGTTTTTTAACTTTATACATATAATTTTATATCTAAGTTAAATTTTTTTTAAAATAAAGATAAAAATCATAACTATAAGTAATTAATATTTGATATATCTTCTATCTGCATCAATACATGCTTGAATTTGATTTGGCATACTATTGATATTGTTAATTAAAACAGAATTATCAAATTATCTCATTCTTCAAGAATTACATTAATAAAAATGTCATTTGATATTTTTTTTATGCTACCATTTTTTTAACTTTTTTTCAATTTTTTTCTTTAAATTGGCCCAAACATTTTCAATTAGATTGAGGTTTGAGCTATAAGAGAGTCACGGAAGAACCTGATTTGTAAGGTGAGTCTTTAAGTCTTTTCTAATATTATTAGAAGTATGTTTTGGGTCATTATCTTGCTAAAAAATTCTAAATATGATCCAATAATCTATTTGCATTATTGTAGAGATGATCGTTAAGAATTTTGTGATACAAGTAATAATCAAAATTTTCTTTAAATATTTGCATGCTGATCTTTCCTTTGACATTGATCGTGACCCAAATATGCATCTTGAAAGGATGTTTAACCATGGGTTGAATGGGATTTCTATCTTTAAATGCACAGATAGTATTATGAAATATTTTAATTGTGGTTTCGTCAGAAAAAACCACTTTTTTTTCAATTGTAATGCAAGTAGTCATGTGTTCAAGACAAGTGATTGTTTTTGCTTTTTGAGTCAATAAAGTGACTTTTTAGAGAAGAACTAATACATAACTAAGATCATGAAGTTCTCACCAGATAGTTGTTTTACTGACCTCCAAATTTGTATTCTTTTCTTTAAGTATGGCCTTCAATTCTCCTACTGTAGTGAAATGATTATACTTGATGATCCTTCTGATTTGGCAGCATTTTTTTGGGATTAATTTTTGTGGTTGATCAGGTCAATGAATGTCAGAAATGTTACCATTCTTTTGCAAAGAGGCAACATATCTTTCATAAGAGTGCAATGAATTCCAGTTCAGGTAGAAATTTCCCTTGCATTACAAACATTTTTGTCTTAAAGAAACTTTACAACTTCTCAATTTTTTTTATGGATGTCAATTGCATTTTGGTAAAGGTGAGTAAAAAAATATTTTAAAACCCGTTTTTTGTTTATTTGTTTTTTAAATAAATATTCCAATACCTAATTTAGCTTAATAAATAATGGATCAAATCGGAATAATGAAGATGCTGTGGTTAAAAAATGAAATAATATCTCCACCGCTATTATTCTTAGCAGGAACTGTACTTATATATTTATAGGCATATTATTGAAAATTACCCTTCAAAGTCGAATTAAAGGTTTTGATTTTCAACAAGAAACTGGTAATACAAAGCCATACATTAATATCAAAAAAGCTATTAAATATGTGGTATTGACCTGGAATAAAGTTCTTATTCAAACTATATTCAACTGCTGGATTAATACAGGAATTTTACTATTAGATAATACAGATTCTCAAAATAGAATAGAAGAAAATGAGTGTGAAGAATTAGAAGAAAATGAACATAAAGAAATTCAAGATTTAATTGATAAACTTGAATATACATATCCTCTTACTGCCAAAGAATACATTAAATTAGATCAGGGGAATAGAATTGCTGAAGAGATGCTAACTGAAAAACAGATTGTTAACATTCTTAAAGAAAATAATTCAATTTCTGATGATGAGGGTGATAGAGATATTACTCCAGTATCTCACTCTAAAGTTTTAGTCACGTTTGATACAAATTTTATCTATTTAGAACAAAATGATAGTCAGGATATTATTGATAAAGATGCTTTTAAAGCTATGAAAAAAGCAAGGCGAGAGGTCTATAGAAATAATTTTTTTTCAAAAAAGCAAATGAATTTAGACCTATTCGTTAAGTCAAATGACAATGTCGATAGTATTGGTAATAATAATATGAGAAATAATTTTGATGATAATATTATGGACGTTGATAATATTAATTTTGAAACTTTATATTTCAATGAACAGGGCTTCTATAATTGTGAAGAAGAAGAATATTAATGGTTTTATTGAACATCAAATCGATCAGAATAGTCTTTATAAATGATCGTATTACAGATATACAGTAATTTGCGTTTGTCATACTTAATAAAGTAATAACCTTTGAAATATAAATATAAAAAGTATTTGTGCACAAGTTTACAATGAAAAACAAAGAATATGTTGTTTATTACCACAACAGTAGTTGTATTCAGCACACAAAACCTAGGATTTTCTGAAATATTTCTAAAAATTATTTAAAGAATTTTTTCAGACGTGGCACAGCAGATTCTTATAAATGCCGGTCTTCTAAATAGATACGCATTAACATATCTAAAATATATATATGCTAATTTAAATTCAAAAAATTTGGCTGATTCCGGTAAAGTTTATAGATGCCGGGTACATATTCTGATATAAAAAAATAATTCCAAAAATTTTTGAGTGCTTGGTCGTAAAAGGTAAATCACGTGATAATAAGGTTATTTAATATAGCGAAAATTTTAATTTTATTCGTTATTTGTAATTAGCGAATCATTTACTATAGCGAATTTTAATCTTCAACCCATGAGATTCGCTATAGTAAGGGTGAACTTGCATATGACACTTCTGTTTATTTAAAAAAATATTCTTCAAAGGAACTTTTAATATAATAACAATATATAATATAATAATTGTTTATTAAAATTAGCATATCAATATATGCAATATTTATTTGTTAACCAAATTTGACATAAGATTGATACACATTAGAGATTGAATAGTCTTTTTTAAAAGAAAAAATAAATAAAAAAGGTGAAAAAAAATATTTGTTTATTTATTTTTTTTAATTAATAATTAAATAAAAAAAAATTACATAATAAATAAAAAAAAGTTTATTTTATTAGTTAGATATTTGTAACGTAAAAAATATAGATCAAAAAATTTTTTTTATTACGCAATTATAATATTTTATTTATTACGGATCAATAAATATTTTTTTTTTATTTTAGTTTTACGAAGATCAATAAATATTTTTTTTCTATTATCATCATTAATTTTTTTTTATTTTTTACGTTTCTAAAAAAAAAAAATTTCATCGTTGCATAAATAAATAAATAAACAAAAAATTCTCAGTTCGAAAAAAAAAGAACCAGTATGCCGCTTTATTTCTATTGTACACTCAGTTACTGAAAGAGATAGTACAAATTATACTATAAGAGATGCTCTTGCTATTGTTAGAAATGAAGATAATACGACTATAGATGTAAAATTGACGGCTTATACTAAAAGAAATTTAGTACCTAGATGGGTACCTTTATTTGAGCTTGGAAATGTTCTAAGATTTACGGGAAAATTTGCTCTTGACGATGAACTTCCTCATAATACATTAGAGGTAAAAAAAAATTAATAATTATTTTCTTTTTTAAAAAAAAAAGAAATTTACATTTCTAATTAAAAAAAAATTAGGTAATGGCAAATGCAGGTGATCTCTTAAATGTTAATCAAGAAAATCTCCCCCCGAGCTCAATTTCTGTTTTTGTTACAGGATTTATTGCAGAGCAAGTGAAAAACGAAAATGATTCATTCAAATGCATTAAAATTAATGTTATTGAATATGCAGGAAGTGGTAATTCAAGAAAAAATTTTGTGTTAAATGCAGATATTTAAAGATACCAGGATCGATAAGAAGATCATAAAATTAAGAAGAAATTCCTGTGATTATTACGGGAGAATTTGATTTGCATTGATTCAAAATTTCAAATAGATATACAAGATATAAATTTCCTATCAACTTCAATATCGAATATTGAATCATCAACCACTTCAACAAATCTTTCCTCATTATACAATTGGTCAGCAACCAATCAAACATCAGGAAGGATACTGCACAAGCAATAGCCCATAACTCTCAAGAAAACGCCAATCAAATAAAAATGATGATGAAGATCAGACTAAGAAAGATGATGAGACATTAGATAATAATGATAATAAGGATTGAAAACTTGTATAATACTAAGCAAAATTATCCTGGTAAAAAAAAGAGAAAATCCCGAAAATAAACAATTTTTAAATTACTTTTATAGTAAAGGATAGTATTTTTTTACGATGTACTTTTGTTTTTGTAAAAAAAGAAATAATTTCACAACAATTTTTTTTTTTTAATAAATTAAAATAAAGAAAACTTTCCTGTTTAATTAAAAATTTTATGATATGACAAGAAAATGATTATAAATTACAAAATGCATCCGCAACGAGTTAATCACCATAGAATTAAGTGATTATGTGTTCGTGTTGACGTATTGAATGATTCATATCATAATAAAAAAAAATTGTAATTTAAAACTAATGTAACAAACGAATGATTATTATAATAAAATGAAAAAAAAGCAAAATAAATAATAAAATAAAATAAATAAAGAGAATTGTATAAAATTAGAATAAAATAAAAAATATATATATATAAACATATAATACATTACTATATACACCCTGGTAGCATAAAGAAATAGCGCTACCCTAGTTTTAATTAAAAAATTAAGGAATTACATGAAATCACATGGGAGGTTTGCTATTCAAATCGATTTACGAACTTTGTAAATCATATGATCCGTAACGTGATTTTAATAAAATATAATCTTTATTTCTTTAGCTTAAATAGCTTAAAATACCATAATATAACAACTTAGTTCAGAAATTTCGGTTTGAAAATTCGTTTGTTATTATTTCGTCAAGCCGCATCCCCAAATAATGAGTTATTTAACTTCGACTCGAGATAAAATGCCCTCGCTTTATACTTCTCATAATATCTAATAGAATAAATCCAGAATAGAATGCTTCACTGCGTTGGCCTTTTGATTTTCATAAATCAATAATCTATTTTCTAAACAAGACTAAAAAGTCAATCATGTTTTTATCATAAATGGAGAGTTTCCAGTTGATAAATCAGCCATAATACATCATAAAAATTTGTTAAAGCCATTTGAAAGAATTCTTCATAAATTTCACATATTTGCAAATTTTATGATTATAATAAGGATATTTGTTATTCCATAAAAAATCTTAATAAGTGCAGCGTTTAATAAGTTCTAATGTGCCTTATATATACTAGTATTTGTATAAATCACTTAAGCAAATTAAGGATATTCATTTATTTTATCAAATATAAATATGGTATAATGTACCTCATTAAGAATACTTCGGTTGATATATATATCGTGCTATCCATTTTATTTTTCCAAAGCAACCTTCATAGGTTCAGGATCTTATTTTTTTTTGAACTGCTGCTATTCATAATATGATTTACATGTAACATTATAAATTTTGGAAAACCTCCTTCACCAATATCGTGAAACTTTCAAAAGGTACCAATTCTAGAAATTCAAGATTATTATGTCTTTTATCTTTGATGAATCAATCACAGAATTTCCACTGTAAATCACTTATTGTCAATATAACAATTATTAACCGAGACATTTAATTTGTTAGATTCTGACTCTAATGGGACATGAGTTTCATTTCACGGATATTTACACCTCCCCATTTTTTTGTAAATTGAAAATATTCTTTAGACAATTGAAAATATTAAAATTACTTCTTTTGGTAAGTGCGTGGAATTATTTTGTTAATAATTACACGGCTACATATGAATAATTATAATTTAGCGGAGTAATTTGAAACAACAAAAGTTTAATTATCTGAATCGGATAATTATAACGTAAATTCATGGTAATCTCCGATAACCCCGTGAAGTTACGATAAATCGGAATATAAAAAAAAACTTATTTCACAAAAAAATTCTTTAAAAAAAGATTGTCCTTTTAAAATAAATAAATGAAACGTAGTATCAAGTTAAAAAAAAAAATAAGGAACTAACTTAAACTTCTAATAAAATTACCTTAGAACCTTTATATCAATATATTAGCCTTTAGCAATATAGTTTAGTTAAAAACTTAAAGAAATAGCTATTAATAAAGTAATTCTCGCTTAAAATATATATATATATATAGTATAATACGCTTGCGTGCTTTCACTCAAAATAAAATTAGCTGAAGAACTCGTAGAATACGCAAGAATGATGAATGAAACTTTAATATCCAATATAAACTATCAAGTTAAATCGAATAATACTTTACCCGAAAAGTTTGACTTGTGCGAGTTCATTTTGGAGTACAAGGTAATAAATTTCAAATTTTAGCCGATCATTTCATCATGAGAACCCAAACCAAACCGGATTCGTACAAATATATATATATATATATTTTACAAAAAAAAAAATACTAATATATTTTCCCACGTATTTATTTCTTCTAAAAAAAGTTCAAATGGTTCAGGATAAATTTTTACCAAAGTTATCCCAAAATTTGCTAGAAATTTTGGAAGATGACGAATATTATGATATTACAATAGAAGATGGTAATGACCCCCATGTGAAAATATTTCGAGCTCATATGAATATTTTACATTATCGCTCCCCATATTTTCGAAGAGTTTTGTCAGGTAATACAACGAAGAATGATGAATCCTTGGTGCATGTTAAATTACCAAACTTTTCACCTGAAATTTTTCAAATAATTTTAAGGTAAATTGTAATAATATTAATTTACTTCTTATTTAATTTCGCAAATTTATTTTTTTTTATTTTTTCTATTTCTAGATACATATACGGCGGAAAACTTCCTTTGGAAAGTTTTGATGATTCGGATAAAATTAAAACCTTAGTTATCGCCTATGAATTAGGTCTTCAGGAGTTAATCACCTATTTACAATCTATTTTGATTGAAAACAATGAAAATTGGTCGGATGAAAGTTTACATCTGATATATCAAACAAGTTTAGGAAGTGAATCTTATCTTGAACTTCAAAATATTTGACTAAATTAATTTCGAATAAGCCGGAAAAGTTCTTTGGATCACCTTATTTTATTTCAGTTCCAAAAGAAACTCTGATCTCGTTAATTCAAAGCGATAACCTCAAAATGAGTGCGGTTAAAGTTTGGGATCATGTACTTAAATGGGGCCTTGCTCAGAATCCAAACCTTTAATCGGATCCTTCTAGTTATTCTCAAGATGATTTCAATAGCCTAATAGGTACTTTAAAAGAATTTATTCCTTTGATTAAGTTCCTTAGATTAACTTTTAAAGAATTTTTGGATAAGGTTTATCCATATAAGAAAATTATGCCCGAAGAATTATTTGATAGTACGATTGTATCTTTGTTGAACGGCGGTGAAACAAATGTCGGTGAATCAGATATCGAATCCGAAAAGGTTAAAATTGAGTCAAGTATTATTACTTTTCAACAAGCAGAATTAATCATAAAATGGATTGAGAAATTAGAAGTTACAGACGAGATTATTGCTTCATATGAATTCAAATTATTAGCTCGTGAACGAGGTGTGATTACAGGTCCCACATTTCATGAATGTTGTGACGATAAGTTTCCGACTATATCAATCGTTAAAGTGGAAGGAAATAACGAAATTCTTGGAGGGTATAATCCAATCGCATGGAGTTCTGGTATATTCTCTTCATATGATAGAACTAGAGAAAGTTTTATATTCTCATTTAAGGATAATGATATAAGTAATCATATTTTAAGCCGTGTAACGAATGAGCAGCGTGCTACTTATAATCGGATTAATTACGGTCCAACATTTGGTTATTCAGATCTTACAATAAGTCAAATTTATGGTAATATATGTATAAAATCTGATTATGAAAATTCGATCAGAGAATCCAGAGATAACTTTGATGTAGAGATTTGTGAAATATATTTGATCATAAAAAATTGATGCGGGTTGTAACTGCTGATTTTTTCTTGAGTCATATTAAAGTCGAAAAGCAAATGTTGAAACAAGGAAGGTGAAATAATATGATGTGCGCTTATTTGGAGGATAATTATGTATTTTCATATTTAGACTTATTTTCTAATGTTACTTTTTGATTTATAGAAAAAAAAAGATTATTTTCCATTATTTGTCATTTATTTATTATCAAATAATAAATTGCATAATTTTTTATTCGATATTTTTCAAACAAATCTCGTTTTAACAAGAAATTTTGTATTATGAATAAAGGGATTCATAACTAATATAAAATTATTTAAGGAAGATCTATTAAGATAGATACCATTAAAGATCTTGCAAAGCATATACTTTGTCCAAAGTTATTTATTTACTCTTGTTGTTAATATGAATGTGAAATCTATTGGTTTTGTAATTGATATAAAATTCATTTTTTCATAAAATTAAGTTTAATTTCAAAGCTATAAAACTTCACTAAACCAGCAAAACATCACATTATCTAATAAAGTCAACAAAATGCGGCGTCATTCTATGGGAAGTTTGCTAAGGAAAATCAGGTTCTGAGATTTTTTTTTGACTAAAATTAAAACCTTATTACCTTATTACATTTTAACCTAAATTATTGTTAAAAATTCTCAGCCTGCAAACTTCCCATATAACTAGTAATACAGTATTATTGGAATTTTACCGCCGGCTTTTCATTCTTTTTTTTAACACCATCTGGTATAGAAATTTCAGTTAACACAAAATTTCGATAAGCATTGAGTGATTATGACTTAAATTTAAATTTATAATGCACCTAAATTACAAGTTGTGAAGCTCTTTTATGGATTTTCGTTATTTTTTGTTCAGATTTTCCAGAACGAACACATAATAGTGTCCTTTTATAGTTGTTGAATATTTTCATTATTTTGAGAACTTTTTAATAGTTACTTTTCCAAGACGAATAAAAGAAACTATCCCAGTATCTCCAACACTTGCTTCACCGCGAGATTTTTGGCCGGCATTACTAAATTTGGCCGAAATTATAGAATTTTTCATACTGAAAACGTAATACATAGTAAAAATGGAAAATACGGAAACTGGGCGACAAATTATATAGAGTCACGTGGGTGAAAAAGGAGTTTGCGATACTCCAAGTTTTCATATGATTTTATCACGTGTACAAAATCATCATGAGTTTCAAAAGTTTCTTCTCATTTTATAATCGATGAATACGTCATAAAGAAGTTAAGTACAGTGGAATCTAGGAAGTAAATTACACTCTAGGGTTAAGGATGGCGATTTGTTCAGGCTAATTGACAAACAATAATAGCATATTTCATTTTCATTCTACAAATATAGTTAGCAGCTAAATTTAATTTTTTTGCCAGAATTATAAAAAAATCTGGGTTGTACTTCGAAATCGGACCCGGAATCCGGGTCCGGTCCAAGTTTCAGCCTCTTTTTTTTTCAAATTTCCATTGCCCTGATCTTTATAAAATATGAATTTATCAAAAAGATACATTCGAGAAATTCAAGATTATTATTTCTTGTATCATGCATTGCATTTTTGATGAATTTATCAAATATCAGTACTCCATACGTTTAGGATCACATTCTTTATACTACAATTCCTACGTAAATGGGTTATTGCAACATGACATTTAATTTGTTTAATTCAGATTCTAATAGGACATTTTCATGGTCATTAACACCTATCTTTATATTCTTTTGACAAAATATTTCTTTCAATAATTATTGGTAAATAGAATATTACGACCAAAGCCAGAAAAATATTCTACGAAAATTAATGATGGTATGAATCATATGACTCGCGAACGTGATTGTTATACTACGGTAATTATTTATTGTTTAAATTTGGCCAAAGAGTTTTTTTACATTAAACTATTTCAAACACATTAGAAAAAAATAAAAATAATATAAATTTTGGTGTGTGGCTGGCAAAATATGTCATTAATGTCCAATTATTTTTATAAATCGGGATAAAATAACTTAATTAGATATCACAAAAAATTTATAAAAAAAAAGTAAGGTCTTCAATATTTAATTATGCAATCGGCATATAAATATAAGTTAAACGAAATAAATGAAAAGTAGTATTAAATTGAAAATATATAAGGTTTGCAAAGTAATGTAATTAGAAACAACTATCTTAAAGCTTCTAACCGTAATCTAAATATAACTTTTGATTAACATTTCCTTTTATCAAAATTTTAAGTTTAAGTCATTGTTTATTAGTTAAAGATAATTCTCCCTAAACAAAATTATCAAACCTGCTTTTTATTTCATAATACAATTATATTTAAAAATTAGGCTCAAAAGCTCATAAAACTTCATAAAACTTCATAAAGGTTACATTGCATTGCATAAAAATATCGGGTTAATATTTTACCCGAAAGTTTGAGTATCATTTCGGGTAGTACATTAAATTTTCGACGATCATTTCATCATTTGAACGCGGATCCGGTATCCATTCCAAATATAAATACTGTATTATTTTCCCACGCAATTTTTACAGAAAATAAATATCAATGAAAATGGATAAAAATACATTTTTTCTTTTACCAAAGTTATCCCAAAACATGCTGGAAATTTTGGAAGATGACGAATATTATGATATTACAATTGAAGTTGGTAATGACCCTCACGTGAAAATATTTCGAGCTCATATGAATATTTTATATTATCGCTCTCCTTATTTTCGAAAAGTTTTGTCATATAATAGAAAGAAGAATGATGAAACATTGATGCATGTTAAATTATCAAACCTTTCACCTGAAAATTTTCAAGTAATTTTAAGGTAAATTGTAATAAAGTTAATTATTTGATGTTGGCCTTTATTTAAAGATTACAGCAAATTTATATTTTCTACCTCTAGATACATTTATAGCGGAAGACATTCTTTGGAAGGGTTTGATGCTTCGGAAATTGTTAAAACCTTGGTTATCGCTAATGAATTAGGTCATCAGGAGTTAATCACCTATTTACAATCTATTTTGATTGATAATAATGAAAATTGGTCAGATGAAGGTTTACATCTAATATATCAAACAAGTTTAGAAAGTGAATCTTACCTTGTACTTCAAAAGGTTTTTACACAATTAATTTCAAATGAACCGGAGACGTTCTTTGAATCACCTTATTTTATTTCAGCTTCAAAAAAAGTTTTGATCTCATTAATTCAAAACGATAACCTCAATATGAGTGCGGTTAAAGTTTGGGACTATGTTCTAAAATGGGGTCTTGCTCAGAATCCAAACCTTTCCACGGATCCTTCTAGTTATTCGCAAGATGATTTTAATAGCTTAAAAGGTACTTTAAAAGAATTAATTCCTCTAATCTAAAGAATTTATGGAAAAAGTTTATCCATATAAGAAAATTATACCCGAAGAATTGTTTGATAATACAATTAAATGTTTGACGGCTGAATATGATAAAAAAATTAATTTCAAATCAAGCATCATTTCATTTCAACATGCAGAGATAATCTCAAAATGGATCGATAAATTAGAAATTACAGACGAGATAGCTGCTTCTTATGACTTCAAATTATTAGTTAGTTTACGAGGTGAGCTTTCAGGAAATTTATTTCATGAATTGTGTGACAATAAATTTCTGACTGTCACGATCATTAAGGTGAAAGGAAGCGACGAAATTCTTGGAGGTTATAATCCAATCAAATGGGAATCTAATAGAATTTTATTTTATGGCGAAACTAAAGATAGTTTTATATTCTCATTTAAAGATAAGAATGATCTTAATAATCATATTGTAAGTCGTGTAATGAATGAAAAGCATGCTATATATAATCGGATGCATTGTGGTCCTGGATTTGGTTATTCAGATCTTAACATAAGTCCTTTATATTGGTGCTAATAGATGTGTCATGTCTGATTATGAGAAGCCTATCAGAGAAACTAATGACAGCTTTAATGTAGAGATTTGTGAAATATATTTACTCACAAAAAATTGATGCGGATTAATATTACAATTTGTTTCATAAAAGTAGTCAAATTAAATTCGAAAAGCAGATGTTTGAATAAGGGGGAGCAATTATGAAGTGATGTGCGCACACTTATCCTATTCTTTATTTGAAGCAAATATCAAATTATTTGTGTTATCTTAAAATTTAAAAAGGAAATATTAGAATATTAATAAAGATATAAATAAAATTATATAG